>VZTD01000532.1:353372-623927 GCA_013397725.1 Rhagologus leucostigma
CCCGCCGTCTCCCACCGCCCCCGGCCCGCCGCCCGGCTCCCACCGCTTTCCTGCGGGGGCTGCGGCGCCCCGGCTGCCCCGGGCTCGCGCATCCCTGCTCGGAACCAGCATCGCTCTGCCTCCTCCTCCTTTCCCCCGGAGCAGATCCTTTCTTGGATTACGCCGGTAGCCAGAGCTCTCTTCCTGCTGGGGCTTTCATGAAATATTTGCATGTTTCCAGGCCTTTGCCTTGGCTCTCTCTGCCAGTGCGCTGGCACCCTCCGTCGCACCCTGGCAGCGGTGCTGTTCCCAGACATCTTTCACGGCCTTGGCAGCTCCGGACTTCCCGCTGCATGCCTGGCATGGCAGTGCTTTCCCTCATTATTGGGCATCTGGAGTGGTGTAACGTTTTCTTGTTCTGTGTCAGTTTTGGTGCTGTTTTTCCTCTAAATCTTTAGTACCTCTTTATAGGATTTTGAGTTTTTCATTACCATTGCCTTTGGTTCCTGGCACATGACATGAGTACTCTCTACTTAGACTTTAAATATTTTCCTTGGTATGTCATTGTCTTTTTTTTTGTTGTTGTTCTTTTCTTTTTCCCCCTTTTTTATTCTTCGGGAATGTCCCTGCTTAGAGACAAAAGGAGGCCACTCAGCACCCTGCAGCAAGCCTTTGTATATTTTTACTACAAAAAAAGTCCCTAAGAGCAGTATTTAAAAATACATAAAATCTGCCAGTTAGGCACAGGGTACTGTGAAAATGGAGATTTCACATTTTATTCACTGTCAAACGTGCGGCCTGTGTCACATTTTTGAAGATGCCAGAGATTCTATCAAGATTTTTGTTGATAACAGCTTTTATCCCTCTTTAATAAGCACAGACTTTTACATGCTAAAGGTAGTGCTTTAGAATATTCCTGTTTTGCCCACTATCTTGGTGTTAAAAGCTTCAACTCCATAGCTCTGTCCATATACTATTCGTATACCCATTTCAGTGAGACCTCTGTATGCTGCCCTTAAAATTCTCACTTATTTTAGGCAATTTCTTTCTGTATGTTTAAGTGGTTCTTTTGCAGATTTCCACAGACAGATGTATGATGCCTCCTTTATATCTACACAAAAAAACCCCCCAACAAAACAAAAACTATTGTTCAGACTCTGCCCCCAGTCCTCCTTGGGTGCCTCTGGGCTCTGTGTTTCTAAGACACACTTCCCACGTTACCTCTGATCATTTCCGTGGGACAGCCCCCAAACAGAATTAACCAGCTTTAGCTCCGAGGCTTTTTCTTACTGCAATGTGTTAGGTCAGAGTCAGATACTGCATTCCTTTCCATGTTTACATATGCCATAGGCAAAGCTCAGAAGGGGCAATATAAATGCCCAAAATACACAGCAGGCAAAATTTAGTCTGGATAGGTCATATTCATCTTGGCCAGGTAATTAAAACAGCCTGCTGATTTGGGCTGATGCAGGTCATGACACCTTCAGATGTTTGTTGGCACGCAGACTTCCAGTGTTAACCTCTGTTCTCTGCACAGTAAGAAACAGGTGGGGTGACATCATGTTCAGCCAGTTCAGTTATTTGCAACAAGTCCCATGGCCTTACAGCACTGATGTTACTCCTAATGTTTTTGGGAGACTCATTGTTCCTGATCATCCCCCCTGATGTAAAATTGCATTGAGATTTGCAAGTGAAGGACAACAGTCCCTTTAAAGTATAATTTGAGGATCCAGGTTTGTCACATTTCTTTTTTCCTTAAAGGTGTAACAAAATTCTCCTTAAGATTTTATAGTTTACAAAGTTAATGCTTCTAGTAAGAGATGTATTTCTGAGTGACTTTTTAAAACTAGTCCTTACAACCTTGTATACAATCAGCATCTATTGCCATCTTGAATGTAAAGCTGATAAGCAACAGGAACAATGATGCAGAAATTATACAAAAAGATCAGATTGGTGTTGTTGCAAAGCATGATAATAGAGGCTGGAAAATATGTAAAGGTTTTATGAAGGAAAACTCTGAAAGGAAGAATTTCATACCATAAATTTGCTGTTTACCAGTATAATTGCTTTAAAAAATAACCTTAATATGATAGATAAGCTATAAAGTTCCTGTACATTATGAAAAATTTGCAAGACATTGAAATAGTAACTCTTCAAGTAAGGACAAAAGTTTCTTTGATTGTACATATAATCAATTTTCAAAACAAGTCCAAAATTAAATTAATTAACAATCTGGAGCATGAAAATCAACCTCTGCCTACATGTAATTGTTAATCATTCTCTTACTTCCTCAGTTTCAGTGTTTATGTAGCAGCAGTCTTGGATTTGGACTGGTGCTTTAAAATTAGCAATTGTTGAGTGTTTAATAAATACTTGGATTTAAAAGTGTCAGTAAAATCTGAATTATGTCCAAATACTGCAAACTTTCTCACTCCCATGCACTGGTATACAAGTAGGTTTATTAACATTAATGTGTTTGGATTCAACAGTCATGAAATTACATCCAAAATGTAGTTTTGTCTTTTTTTAATATTTTCATTAACTTGTCACTTACCATACTTGGGGTAGTAAACAAAGCTTTAGCACATTGATGTTTATAAACTGCAAAGCAAAAAATTCAGACTGATATCTTTGGAGACAAGGAAATAGATCTGAATGTCTGACACAAATTTTGATGTACAAAAATCAAAATGTCAAAAATTAGATTCTATAACACAAAATAACAGGTCAAAAGATAGGAGGAGTAGTCATTTTTGTTCACAAAGCATCCATAGGAAAGAACAGTGATTTATTTTTGCACCAAAATGGATTAGCATAATACACATAGTAACTCAGCTGAGTGGGACTGTAGTGAACAGACACAAGGTGGCTTAAACCCTTAAACCACAATAGCTCACCACCAAGTAAATGCCTGATTATGCCCACAGTCACTTTTAGACAAGCTGAAAAAAGAAACGATATCCTAGGCATGTGGCCTTGCAGAACCGCTTCACCACTCTGCAGACTGAGGAGGAAAGACCTTGTCACGTCAGGAGAGGTGCTGGAGCTGGGTGAGGCAGCCCCTCTGCTCCCTGAACAACCAGTGCTGCTAAGAAAAGTGACGGGTGGCAGCAGTAGATGACACTCTTCTGGAGGCACGGAGGCACTCGTTGCTGACTTGACATGCTCTCTAGAGAGCTGTGCTGCTTCCCAGGAATGCCACTGAGAGACTGCCAAGCCTTGCACTGTCCACTGGCTGTTATCTGCTGCTGATTTTCATATGGGCATCTCTGGTACAGCTAGGAACAGTCTGAGGAGTATGGAGAGGCATTACAGAGCCCTGGGAGCAGCATTAAGGGACTCCGGAGCACAAGCAGTTTTTTCATCAGTCCTCTCAGTCAAAGGGAAGGTGTTTGAAAGAGCCACTTCATCAAGAAGAGATCAATAGGAATTGTGGGTACTCGGGGCGCCCAGTTTTTCCAAGCTAAGGCTTGAGAAGCCACAGCCAGGATCAACATCCATATCCTCTTGTGAAAACAGATTGATAAATATTGTTTGTTAAGGAAGATAGATATATGTGGAAAGACAATACAGACTATGAAAGTGTTTAGAAAATTCCAGAAGTAATTCAAATAGAAATAAATAAAGCATTTTGGTAATAATATCTTTCTGAAACATTTTTTTTCACCACTGGTGGTGGCAACGAAGATGCATTTCACATAAGAAAGTGAAATGGAAATTTGCTAGCAAACCCCAAATTAACAGACATATTACAGCTAGAGAGGTGTACAAAGAAAAATCACACATACTACTGAATACTGATGAATACAGCTGATGTTAAAATTATTTTAATAATGAAAATAATCTAATGAAAGAAACATTTTAACAGCTAGATTTTTAAAATTAATTATGTCTCGCAAAGCATTATGAAATCAACTCCAAGTAACCAAGTAGAGGGACCTGCATTCCCTCTTTAAATTGAACTAGAAACAGACAGGAGTTGAAAAATGCAGTTATACACTTGAATTCTAACTTTTAGCAAATAATGCTGAACTGGGGCAAATATTTTTGTTTAGTAGTAACCAAACTGAATGGAGCACTTGCTCGCTTGAGCAAATGTAACAGGAGGCAAGCAGCCACCGTGGGGCACCATGCGACAGGTTACAGACGGGAACGGGAAGGTGGGGCCATGCTCTCGGCTAACAGATACTGAAGCTCAGACATTTCTGCACATCTAGTCAAGAAACTTTGTTCTCTCAAATACCATTAATACTATTAACCCCTTCTTTGTTGTTCCTGAAAAGTTCTTCCTGAGCTTTCATAATTCCCTGTACAGCCAATTTATATTAATTTTTACACTGAGTAAATAGCAGCAAAGTATGTGCAATCATTAGACATACTCAGCCAACTAGAAATTGTTTGTGGAGGGACGTGTAGTTTAACTGTTAGAAAACAGTGTTTATGGGGTCACACACCTCATATTTCTGCACACTGATATTAACACAGCATAGGGTGTTCTTTATTTATACTACAATAGACATTTTTCATAGGCAAATTCGAGAAAAGATTTTGGGGTTTGGCATTACCTTTCTAAATTACATACTGACATCCCTTCCTGCACCCTTATCAATGAAGACTTAGAATTTGGCTTTTTAAGAATAATTCCAGAGCAAAGGGCATTTTCAGGATTCAGAACACCACCATAGGGAATTTTATATCAGCTTTTTCTCCGTTGTTATTACAAGGTGCCATCCTTTCTTCATGGTTTCTGCTATATGAGACCATCCAAAGTTGACCAAATTTTAGTGACCTTACACAGAACAACACCATTGATGACTCTGGCACTGAACACAGGGGATACTGAAGGCAAACTTGCAGTAACGATGTCTCCAACCACCATTCAGTGTACTTCATCCCCGACCTGGTCCTTCTGGTTAAAAAAAAAAAAGATTTCCCAGGAGTGCACCAATTCTTGTCGAAGTTTTTAAGTTCAACTCCTAAATGCAAACAGCCCTTCTAAGTTAAATAATATGTCATACATTATCTCTGAAAAGAGCTGGAAAATGAAATTGGCGAACACCAGTTATGTTACATCCTGTCTAAATGCTAGTTGAATCTAGCACTGCGTATAATGATCCCAACACAAAACCTTGATAACTTCAGAAAGTTTTGAAAAACAAGTGATGGTGAACTAAATGGCAGGTAGAGGAGGAATACAGACAACTTAGTCTTATCTCTTTTGACTTGGTAAATCTTATGATTTTACCAAAGCATTTTGAAGATACTTAATAGTGTGTGTTATGTCTATATTGCACAATACCTTACTTAGCACTCAGTGAACCACATTAGGCAGAATAAGGAGGATAACTTCAATAGTAAATGATCCCCTGTGGGTGAAACTGTACCTCTTTATGCTAGTTTAGTGCCTGCACACATCTTTGCCTTACGGAATAGTACCCTGTGACGACTTACGCACTCATTCTAGCATTTTGAAATGAAGATATATTTTGATCACTTCAGCTATTGTAAAGGAAAATTATTTTCACTCTATCAGTGTTAATCTAATATACACAAGTCTATGTTAATCTACACAGGTTTCATTGTGGTGACAAAGAGCATAACTAATACAAAATCTCTATTCCAAGAGAGAAAAAGATGATTTTTTTTCCCCTTACAACCAGCATCCATGTCCTTGCTGGGTAAAATGGCTATTTTTCATGATTCTATACATTGAGTAGATACATGGAATTCCACCACCATACCCCAGAAACGTTTAAAGTTTCAGTCTTTCTTTCCTCAGATTAATGGCCTGAACTTACTTTTATAATTTAGAAAGTGGTTCCATTACAGTCTGAGAGCATTTGGCATTAAATAGTAATCACTTCACAGCCTCTCTTCTTGCATCTTGGATATATGCATTGGAGGATGTATCATAGGAATACTGGCCTCCCATCGAATTACTTCTGGGATCAGCAGAGCTGTAATCAGGTGTCACAAATGTGAGCTACTTGTTCAATAATGTTTTCTTGCCTCACATCACATCTCAAAAGCTGTGTAAGAAGCAAAAGCAAATTAAACATACTGAACTGAAAGTGGTATTTTAATTGGGTCTCATCCATTCACAGAACTTTCTAAAGATTTAGAAACTCCCAGAGGTTTGAGCCAGTCTTTGCCAGCTATTGTTCTTAAGGAAAACTGGTTACTGTCACGCGTGCCAATAAGAGTTATGCTGCCTTCCTGCATTCTTCAAACACAAACTTAGAAACAAACTCCAATACACCTCCACTCCCAGTTTAGTGGTATTTTTAATTACCTTAGGAATTATTTCTTAAAGGGAGACAGGCTGTTCAGATACTGGCCTCTTGTCTCCTTTTTTTTTTTTTTTTGACCCAACCTTAGGGTTACACAAATCAGATGTGATTCCCCCGAAGATACTGCTGTGAAACACCCCTGACAGCACGGACCAGAACAAGAGCATAGACTCACATCCCTGTATTACTTTACTAAGCTAAATATAGATGACTGGACAAATTCCAATCTGCTTAGAAACCATGATGGAAATAAAACTTTAATTTTCACATCTAGTAGACATAGGGATGCTGCATGGAAGTTCACTATCAGAAGTGGTTAGGTCCTGTTGTACGACTTGAGCAGATCCAAAACAAAAAGGGAGATTCCCTGATTTTTCTGAAAGCTCAAGTGATCTGCATTTAGCTCTGACAGCTCAAGCAGTTTCCGGGACATTATGGCTCCATGGGACTCCAAAATAAAACTAGTTAAAACTTAACAGAAGCACTATAAGTCTTCTCTGTTTAACAGAAACTCCAAGCCTGAGCTGTGGTTGTGTTTTTGACAGCTTGCTTGTACCACCATCAGCTGAGAAGTAAATAGTAATCTTCACCTTTATGTAAACTTTTAAGAGCTTCCCACACTTCAGCTTCTGTGGGATAAAAAGGCATTAATGTCAGAGAATAATTGGATTCTAGCCATTGCCGGTTCTCAGAAAGCTGGAAGGAACATAAGGGAGATCCTAAGCCTCCATCCAGCAGTTCCTTCACTGGGATAAATAGTCTTTCATCTTGTTAACCTTCTTTCATAGTGATCTAGTTACATAAACTTTGCTGCAATTACCTACATGTCACCTGTACACAGTGAGGATTCAATAGATGAACACAAGGAATTCAACCGAAGCTCTCATACTGTATATTTTGAGTTTATGAGTCTGAAATACTGCTTTGGTTCAAATCAGTAGGTTGTAAGTAATTTTCTAAAATGGCTGTTTTCAATTACTATTTAGAATAAAGAAGGAACCGTGGGTGAGAATTTGATCTCACAAATCTGGAACTGCTTCTTATGCCAACAGAACTACCATAGGTGTGCAATTGCATGTTTTCATGGGAAGAATCATTGAGTCTTAAAGCAACAGAGCATAAAGTCTTTAGGAACTTTGATCAGTAAATCAAATCAGCATTTCTACCTGATTTAATGGGAGCATGTTCACACAACACATTATTTCTAGCAAAATGATTCAAAAAGCCACGCACCCTGTTAACTCCACAAACAGCATTATACACACACCTACTTAAATCCAGTCTGGTAGCTACAAATGCACCACTAAAAATAACTTCCTATCTCCTCCCAATTCATTACCTGGGGAAGGAGCAGCCACAAACTTCTGTGTTGCTTTTGTCCTGCTAGTGTGACTGCACTGGGCAATCAAGCAAATACTTCCTGAGCTGCATCAATGCTCAGATGTTACTTTTTTCATCAATAGCCTTTTTGCTGATCTGTTAGTATTTGGATCCACAAATTCAAAAAATGAAGAGCAGTATCAGTCCAATGATCACAGGAGAAGGCAATAAATAGTTTCTTTTGCACAGTTGGTGAGGTTTATCAATAAATGTTGGTTTGCCAACTCCAGCACGTTCTGTTTGGGACATCTGACGTGAGACCTCTCTATCTGGTTTTATTCCTGCCTGCAGTCCTGTCAGACTGCCTGTCAGATCAGATTTATGACTTCTGGACCAAGCTGGAATTTATTAAAAAATAGTTTTATTTTGCTGCTATAAACTAAAGGGACCAAAGAAGGATATGAAAGGATGGGTGATGAACCCTGTGTGAGAATTCAGCAGAATATATGTTTTCTGTGACATTTTGGATAAGGCAATATTGCATTTCCAAGCGTCAAAAGAGAGAGATTTACAGCAATTGGGATGATTAAAACCTGAATAAATTTTCTTTAAAGATAAGTAAAGAAGACCATAGCTTGTATATTTTCCTCAAAAGCACATGTCTCCACTCAGATACAGTGGCAAGGTAGACGGAACTGAATGTGAAGTTCAGAGTGTGGGCTTGGGATAACAGTGGCAACATTCACTAAGAGAGAAAACTGAGTAACTGAGAGAGAAAAAAGGAAATATGAGGCTGGTTTGGGGTTTTTTTCCACATTGGACTTAAATGACTAGTCGCATGAAGTTAGGTAACGAAAGAAATCCAAGATTTTCATTTTGATATGAAGAGAGAAATCTACACTACAGTCATCTATGAGGTATTGCCATAAGGATTGTAGACAAAAATGCATTTGCAAATCCCATTGCTCAGGGAAAAAATATAGGGAGAAAGATTAAACAAATGTAGATTTGTGGACTTATACAAAAACTAGAATAAAAGAGAAACAGAGCTGGGAAAAATGGAGGAACAACTAATGTGAAGAGCTTATTGGAATAAGTCCAATAGAACTTTCTTCTGTTTTACCAAGGTTTTGTTCCCTTCACTTACTTACACCCAGCTCACAGTTGCCCTGCAGCATCCCAAGAGCTCCCTCTGCCCTGCTCTGAGCACAGCCCCACTCTGCTACAATTAACAAAAAATTTTCAGACTAGACAATATTAAAAAATGATCAAATTTCCTTCCTTCAGTTTTGGGTTGGTTTATTTTCCTGCCAAACAGACCCATCAAAATCTTATCTGCATTGTTTATTGAGTCTGAATGATTTTGCTGCTCCTGAAAGACACACTCACCCCTCAGACCATCAGTCTCTGCTTTGGTTGTGCTGTTGCTCCCTGGATTGGCCGGGGGCTGAAAGTGACATCAGTCTACGGGGTTTAGATCTAATGCTCCCGTGTGCGTCAGGTAATCCAATTGAGTCCTTGTAAGTCGACGGACCCAGAGACTTATACTGAGCCACTTCCTAAAAGCTGACTCTCATTACCTGGCAAGTGAACTACCAGGAAAAAAAAAAAAAAGAAAAAGAAAGAAAGAAAAGAAAAAAAAAAGAAGGAGTGTAAACAGCCTTAGCAGAAATGACGTTGCCCTCAACTTCAAACCAGGAGCTGCTAGGTTTGGCTTGAAAGTAAGAGAAGGAACCTCACTGTTTACTTGCTTAGCCACTTGCCAGACCACACAGTGCTTAGTTACAAGATACAAACAAAGCAGTAGAAAGAAAGGAAGAAAGGGGGAAAGAAAGAGAGAAGACAGAAGGTAAGAGAGAGAAAGAGAAAAAACCAAGAAACAGAAGTCCAATCAAGTCCTGAATATGTTTAATGTTCTATTTACAACTATTATGGTCTAAACAATCATTACTGAGCAAAAATATAGAAGATTTCAGACTATTCTGGATGCGGCATCTGTCCAACTTGTACAGGTAGGTTCTTACCTATTTCTCTTAATCTCATTATCAATTAAATAAGTATTAAATCACTCATCTTCTTTGCTTTGTACAGCAGTATCTAATATTTACCTTGTTGTTTGGGTTTTTTACATTAAACTTCATTTCATTTCTCTTAAATCATTAGCTAATTCTGATTAGAAGGCTGCCTGTTTGTATGAAAAATGATAATACAGAGCTGGCTGGATTGTCATCCAGCATGTCAGTGCTCAGTCCCTCCTGCCTTCTTCTGGAGTTAAAAACATTCACCTACGACAGTATTGCACTGTTAAAAAATCAGGGTACCTCAGCGTAGTCTTGTTTCCTATTGAAGGCAAAGGAGTAGAAGACACTAAATTGTTACTGCTCTTATGGCAGGGATAAGTCTTTGTTTGCATAACACAGTTCACATGATTCTGGAAAACATGTTTAAGTACATTATTTTTTCATGGATTTGTACTAAGTACTGTTATTTCGGAAAGAGCTCTGAACTCCAAACAGCAGAAAGATTACCAGTGATTACAACCTGCGACTAAAGACTCTCAATTAAAAAACTGCTTTCCTAATTTCTTCTCTACTGCTCTCCAATGTTTTTATCAAGTCCCTTCATTACAGTTTGCAGTTTCTAAAATAAAAGCAACCTCGTTTTACGGAAGATTTGGCATAGGCTTCACAATCATTACTGATCTAGAAATTTATAGATGGAGATTCCAGAGGAATACAAATACTGATAATTTACTATTTGCATCTAAAGTGTATTGCTAATGATGGGAAACTGCATCATCCTCAATGTTGTGGTGAAGGAAGACACTGAGTCTTTCTCAAGTAACAGAACCAGTCAGCTTCAGAATCAAGATCAGAAGCTTTGAATATCTCTCTTCTGCAAGCAAAGGTGTAACTGTCAGAACTTAAGAACTAGCTTTAACAATAAGCAAATCACAGCAGCATTGACTGCAACAGGATTAGCTATGAGAAGCGATGGAGAGATTTTGGGAAGATTGGACAATATAAACTAAAACCTTAGGTCTTCATCTTTCATTTAGGAATACATTTTTCTCTGTCACCTGAAGAAGGTGGTGTACAGCCTGCTCAGGTTCTTTTATCTGTGTTGTGGTGCTACCTATTAATCTCAGTATCATCATTTGACCCTTCATTCCCTGTTCTTATGTCTGACACGAGGCTGCCTCATTTCAGAGAATTACATAATGCCTTAAAAAGGACATAAATCAATAAATATAAAAGAGAAATATTACCATGGTGCTTGAGTTCTGCTGTCCTACTATTTCTGGCATTGCAGCAGCAGAGAGCATGGCTTTGAAGCTTCAGTCTTAGAAGTGCTAGAATGTAGATAATACATTAGATATATTAGATTTAGTTCTGGGCCACCAGTCTGGTCTAGTCTCATGTAGAATGAGCTTTTATGAAAGGTGCATGAAAAAAAACAAAGAAAAGTAGCAGAAGCTACTTTAGAGGCAGTAGCTGTCTATCACAGACAGATATTCTATGTGGTCCTTGGCATTTGGCATCAGCCAGGGCAGAGGAGAAAGGGCATATAAACTTAGCAAGAATGAGCATAGCACCGCTTTCCTTTGATTGCAGTTATCCAGTGATGTGTTTCTAGGCACTTCTATTGAAAGAATATCTACTTGCAAACTGACTGCAGACGGTGTAATATTTTCCTCTGAAATTCACTGATAGGTTCCCTTTGAAGTAGAGAAGAAATAAGAATTTGACCTTGTAATTCTGATTTTATAGGATGCTGGGTTTTTCTAAATTTCCTTTTGGTATCAATAACATTTTGTGTCTTTGAGGGACAAGGTCCATGGGTCTTGTAATAAAGTCACATCTTTTAGCACCCTTACCACCCAGCTCATGAAATTCCCTGCAGAGACGCATGTAACTACACTATTCAGGAACTAGATTTCAACCCTCTCCTTCAAAGATTAGACTGTTTAGAGACTGGCCCAACTTATGTGAAGTTCATGACTTCCTAGAAGAGAAATTCATCTCTCTGCACCAATGAAATTTTATCCCACTTCAGTGCTGAATAATTTGCAACAGTCAGGCTAATTCTCCTATTGATTAAAGTACATGTTTCTAGAAAGGAAATAAAATAATTTACAATAGAGAGTGAAAAAATACCGTATAATGAAGGCTGTTTCATTGCAGCTATAATTTCTGGGACACAATCTTTCAAAGGCAAAGACAAGCTTTAGCAACAAGGCAACTCCCTTATTGACTTGTCAGTGTTTGCAGATTTGGCTCTGCCTGTCTACTTTATTTGAACAGAAGTTTTTAACAGCATTTTAAGTGTTTATTCCAATTATAAACCCAGACATTTCCACCCCATATTTCAGAGAGTTAAATTTCATACTTAATGAGATTCATCTCTCTGGTATGAGGAATATAGTGTATTCTCGCCAAAATTATAACAAGTTTACAGTGAGTCAGAGTATAAAATTTGTATATGGGATATATGTGAATAACTGAGGTTATGATGTAAATTAATTTTAAACTATAATTTTCAAAAAATGTGCTCTTTTCAGTCTCTTCCAACTTTTCATATAGCTAAAATTTGTTGGCATTTGATGGACAAGCAGCATTGAAATACAGTAAGTTGTACTTAAGTAAAGTAATTAGCAAATATTCAGCTTTTTATCAAATTGCTATGCTTATGTATCCAGATAGAAACCATAATATCGTGAATGATAGCATGTATCAAGAACCCTTTAAATATATAAAAGGGTTACTGGAATTGGCCCAACATGTATTATATACAGAAGAGGCTCAGAGTTTAATGTAGACATTTAAGGAGGTCTAAAGTACACAGCGTGGGCACCTTCTGTCCCCAAAGTCTTTCCCTTTCCATTTCTCTAAAGTATGCATACATTTATGATTAAGATACTTAAGATATTACATTTATTTTCAATATAGTTTTTTCTGTATTTCCCCTAAGATTATCAGTAACAATTTGGTGACAGCAACAGCCGATTGAATTACCTTAATTCAATTTGAACTACATTTAAATATATTTTAAGAATTTACTTTGGTTTTCAATTTTACATGCTCTAGATGAATAGTGCCTATAAAGCAAATATATTGACATTGACAAGAAATGTCATATCTTAGTAAATTATTTCTATACTATTTTTTTATAACTTTAATTTTTCTTATGGAAGAACACTATTCTTCAAAAGCAGAAAGCAACCAGAAGTATTAAATCAGAACAATCATCAACATAATAGATGCAATCAGACCCTGTTCAAAGCTCATGGCTACAGGCTGATGTGATCATCTTCTTTCCTCTTGCATGTTACAGTTTTGTGGATTGTTATGAATCAGATGAAAAACAAAAAAGATTTAAAGTTGTTGCTTACAGTTTGGTCATAGCTTTCATTGATTCTTCAGGATCTTCTAACTACCTAGTCCTAAAAATTTTGGAGACCAACATCTCTCATAATCTCAATACAGTATTCTAATTTACAGGATTTGGGTTGGTTTTTTTTAGTGTTTGGGGTTTTTTTAAGAAGCAAAACATGCAGCCTTGAGCAACAAAGGATTGTGATCCTCACGTGAAAACTGTTCATTTAAGAATATTTCAGTGTAGACACTGGAGTGTGGCAAAATTATATCACTGATCTCAAACTGTCTGTAGACACCCAGAATCAGAGTAATACATATGTGCTATGGAATAAAAAAAGCAACTAATATCTTCCCATTTTAATTCAGAAATTATTATCTATATCAAATATTTAAGCTGTATGCACACTAGGATAATTTGAAACTTCAAAACTGTCTCTACATTCATTTTTAAAACTATATTATTTTTAAGGGCACAAAGGAAATCAGTTAAGTATTTTCCTGGTGATACCTCCTGCTGAATGCAGGTTCATGCCAAATGCTGTTCCTGCCACCATGACTCAGAGGAGTCAGAGGCAGTGAGATTGAAGCATTGTTCCTTCTCTATTTGTGACTACAGAAAAGGCTCAGGACAGGTTGTTCATAAATTCTGTAAAATTACTTTGAAATTAACACTGATTATTTCAAAACTATAGCTCAATCCCATTTTTATCCTATTTTTAATTCCCCTAATTTTGTATTCAAAATTTGATTTATTATGCAGCCAGTCTTGAGATAGGCTGCAAGACCTTTTCTTAGTGTATTTGAAATACTTGATATTAAAAAATCATTTAATGAGATATTAGTGAGATATTATTTGTGTTTTAATTTACATCTATTCCTCCATGAATTTTCAGCCCCTTTTGATGAAGTTTCTGAGCTTCTGTGTCATAAAGATGTAAAGATACAAATTTATCCCTGCTCTTAAACATAAGGCACTTCAAAGCAATGTGTTAGTGGCAGTTATTAATCTCTGAGGGGGAAAACCACAGAGGAAAATGAAGAGATAGGATAGCCAGACTGATTTTATCTCAGTTGAGGTCCTCACCTGGGTATGGTCAGAAATTACATGACTTGATATGTAAATAACCCACTGTCCAGCACTCAGATCAAGTAAAAGGATGCTGACTGAAAACACATTTTTCTTGTAACTTTTCATTTTAAAAGATCTTTCAGAATTAGCAAGTCTGTCTCGTTAATCTGTCTCTACGGACCCCTCTTCAGTACTTAAAATCAGTCTATTAGCCCTCCAACACCCTAGAAAAGTGTCACTTCAAGTTCCCATATTTCCTGGTCTTGAAAGCAGATTGCTTGAAGTCTTGCTGAACAGCACCTGAGGTCCTCCGGCTAATTACCTTCTTTCAGAAAGTTTTCTTTTCCCCCACTGCATCTTGCTGCCACTGATACAAGAGGTTCTGAGTTTGGCTATTCTGAGGATTGAGTTCTCTTGGGTTTGGTCATTTGTTTACAGAAGGTGCTTTTAGACTATCAGGTAGCACCTGAGTCCTAAAAGGGACTGCTAACATAGCTAAGAAATTGGAGTACAACAGATGAAAGGGATAGAAGGCTAAGGGAAATACTGTGTCTAGAGAAAGTTGGCCAAAGACCATCTTTTTGTAGACTTGCATGTAGTTTTATCAGTGTGTCCTTCAATGCCACACTAGAAGAAGCAATTCCTCGTCTCTAAAGTTGCCCTTGAAAATGACTGATGGATACTTAGGCATTGCAAGTAAATTAAGCAAAATTAGTATTATTCAACTTCATACATCTTCAAGTGCAGTGGGTTTACCCCAGCTTCCATGGACTGTTATGAGTAGAGAACTTTTCCTGGATACAGTCGTGCAAATGGAAGAAGTTACACTCCAAGTCCCTCTCACTTGCCTGGCAGTACACGCTTACACTATTTTAGTGAGGTTAGTGGCCAATGTTAGCAACCTCTTAGGTCTGTCAGAGGTCATACTTAAGTGGCCCCTCTCTGGCTCACTGTTGTCCAAATCAATTAGTCGCCTCTGATAGAGGGGCTGTGACGGGCGTATGTGTCCAAACCATAAATAGGCCTTCCCAGACAGAATTGTTTACAAAATTTACATTTGTTTACACCTTCCAGCAAATTAAAAGTTGGTTAACTGTACAGCTAGGTATTTTGCAATATACACACACAGAGTAGTGAAGCAGAACTGGAAGTTCAGTCACACGAAAGACAAGACCTCTGCAAGAACAGCTTCCAGCCAGTAAAAATTGAAAGGCCTTTCTGATTTGACAGAAGCCTTTCCAGTTCACAGAATGCTTGATTCCTACCAAGGTTAATCCTTTGTTGTTGTTGTTACTGCTGTTGTTGTGTTTAGACACAAACTATTTTGCCAAAGTTCTCATTTCCAGTTGTTCTTCAGGATGTCCCGATGGGGCAAATCTGTTCTTGCTTTATGCCTTTACAAGTAGACCAGAAACAAACTTGACTCCATATTTTCGAAAGCTAAATGTGATTTCTTCTTCCTCATCATCTTGTTCACTGGTGTGTCCTATGATCTCTCTTCATCTTTTTTCACCATCATCCAGATAACTTCCATGCCATAAAACTTATTGTACAGCTGAACCTACTCCCCAGTAAATTCCCTCTGATAAGTGGGCATGAAAAGGGCTGTAATGTAGTTGGGAACCCAGCTGACCCATTCCTCTTGAGGATACTAAATGCACTTGACTGTGTTTGATAAAGGAAGGTTAGTTTTCCTACAAAAGTAATAGGTTTTAGCTCTTTTGCTTTCTTTACACAGTAAACAAAACAGCAAAAGTAAAGATTGACCAAAGCAAAGTTGCTCCTTTACATTTTACTAAATAAGGCTTCCAAAACCAATAAAGTGACCTTGGCATATGAAATCACTAATGCACAATTGTTGCTAACTGTCAAATTCAGATGAAAAGCTGTAGTTCATTTACTTTCATGATAAATTCAATTTCTTTCATTGACTCCAGCTTTCAGTGGATGAAAACTTGCACATATGATAAAACAAAATGTACCAAAATTGAATTATTTAGAAAGAAATGTGATAAATAGGTGGACGTTGCTGGCAAAATGATGGGTTAGCCTCACCCCAATGCAACCTTTCATATCTATGCAAGAAGAGTAGGGGAAAGTCTGTTGACTTTAGAGAGTCTATGTAATGAATAAATGTGTTGCACAGATTAGAACAGGGAGGATATTTTAGGCTTATTTGGATGGTACTATCTTCTTCCATAGACATCGGCAAAATCAGCCTTTGACCTCAAAGCACGACTTGGCACTGGAAGCTCTTTGCTACTTTTTCCAGTCACAAAAACATTAATCTCTATATCCTGGCCAAACTCCAAAGCAGGTGATTACATTCTGCTGCTCTAATTTTTCCCTGCAGGATCAACTGGATCCAGCATAATTTCCTGATATGTAGTGTTACTGAAAAAAAAGTCCCTCTCTGCAAAGTTGCTGTTAACTTTTTCCTTCTTGCCTCCTCATTTGTCTGCCTTATTTTATGAGTTGTAGGTTGCTTGAAGGTCAGAATTGTTTGGTTCTAGATCACAGCTTTTATTAAAATGAGGGACCATGAATATGGGCAGTGCTACAATGATAACAGTATCTTTCCATCACTTTTACTCTCTTATAATACACACAGCACAGCCTGGCTATAGTTTTTTCCCCAAGCACTCACACAGTTAGATTTTTGTTAAATATCACATCATGTTGGTCTTGAAAATCAGAAGTCAAAAATACATCCTAAAGACACAGGGCATTCTGAGTGTGTTTAAAAACCAATTGCTAATTTGCTTGTAAAATAGCACATTGCTTAACTCCACCATTGCTTTAAAGCAAGGGTTTGTTACCTTTAAAGAGATTAGGATTTCCATGGCCATACAATCTAATATTTTTTCAAGAAGTTTGCACATCATTGATAGCAGAATTAATTTTATTCATACTTAGTATTGATCTGAGACATTACTTTCACTCTTAGAAAAAAACATTTGCTACGAAAGTTAAGCATCTCTGATGTAGCTGCTGATTTCACCTTGGTACTATAAAGCCGTAACACCTGTGACTTGGACAGTTGCTTATTGAGTAACTTAAGCTAGTTAGAAATATCAGCACTGAAATCACTTGGTATAAGCACTTCTATCTAAAAACAGAGGGTGCAGTGCGCCTTCCCCCAGTACAGTCTCAAATAAAACAGCACTAAGTACAATCTGGTGGATTACCTGTATGGAGAAGCCACACAGATTCTGGCTCTGGGGATGTGAATTGATTGCTTAGTCCCAGTACCACAGGGTTAAGTGAAATGCTATCACAGTAATTTATTATTAAGAGAAACGGTGATGGCTTAGATTAAGAAGATTTGTCTGTCTCTTCTAATTAAGGTTAGGTTTGTAAGAAGCTTTACTGCCCTTTGAAGCTACAGAGACTAAAATTAGGACTCTGGTTCTGTTTAAAATGTCACTAGGTTGCTCTATAATCCTGTAGTGATTGCAACAAAGGATCATTCTTCCCATGTTGTGATTCCTTGTTTGCAAGCTAGTGAGCCAAGACAAGACCCCATGAAGCAAAGTCCGAGTAGTCTATTAATCAGCAACATGTTGGTCCTGCAGGACACTGTAATGCTCTTGCAGTGACCCCTTGAAGACTCCATAATGAATGGGAAGCTGGCAAAGCAATCAGCTGTAAGACACAGAGAGTTCTACTGCAGGCACAGAGCAAACAGTGGCAGTAAGTGGGCTGTGTACAGAGAGTGAAGAAATTGCTGGCAGAAGATCTGTCCTCAGGCTGTGAGTGAACTCAATTTACAGTGGTGTTTACAATCCTATACCAGACAATAGCATCCCAGGCTATAGTGTCCTCACTTGCTGGTCTAGAGACAATGTAAAAACCTCAAATCAGTAAATGGATCACTTCTAACTTTTCTTATTATTCCCCTATTTACACAACATAAAATGAACCTGTGGAGCTCACTGTTACAGGAGAGTAACAGCAAAAGCTGTTCAAAAATTTTTAGGAAATTTGAAGTTTGGATTCAGTTTTCCTTATTGATGTGTAGACCTAGGGCAGCTCTGACTAGATTAGTAAATTACTGAAATGTAAAACTCATTAAATGGAAAGATCAGACCCATTTACGAAGAGCAAAACCTTCTTTGAAAATATTTAGCATAACAAAACATTTGAAGGAAAAGCAGCCTTGATACTTCAAGTCACAAGTCAGTTCCTAGTGGGCTGGGATTAGGAAAATACTTTTCCAGTATGTAGGACACGAAATTATGATTCACTACAGAGTGCCTTTGTCTAAATGATCTGATGCTGTGTTGCAACTGAGACAAAACAGGGTGAGTGTGCGGACCCACATTTTTCTGCACTAGGCCAGGTCTTATGTACCTGTCAGATAGGACAGTGTGCTGGGAGCCACTAAATTGCTGTTTAGCTGTTCAAAAAGAGAATCATCTTTTAATTTGGTTTAGTGAAACAAAGCAAGTTTATATGTATATTGGAAGGGATGAACTGCAAGCACTGAGTCTCAGATATGTGACCAAAAAAAGCTCTCATCAATGAATTCAGTAAGAGTCTACAAGATCAATCTCCTGAGCAATGAATGAAATTTAATTGCTCTGTTGGACTGTTTATAAACTTTTCATGTGACATATCTTCTGCTTTGCCTCCTTTTTTCTTAGATTAACTCTGCCACGTTTTTATAGATAGGAAAATCCAATTAGGCAGCAAAATCAATCACCTGTCATTCAAATAACCACTCACAAAATCTGAACGGTGAATATTCATGAAGGACCTCCTGAGTAAAAAACTATTTGCTCCACATGACTGGTTTCAAATGATGAGCAAGGGGGCTCAAAAAGATCACTTAAGTCGCTCAGTTCAGTCCCCTTTATTTACTCTTACTCAAATTAAGACAGGGATAAACAATACCTACCTATTCTGAACAAAAAAGCAGGGTGGTTCACAAAATATTTCTTACTGTGAGAGAAGGGTACAGCTATAATCAGTAGGGCTTGTCTTGAGCAATTCATTCTACTTTAGTGTGTCCAAAACCCGGTATCTACTACAGCAGGCATGAGCAGTTCCTGTGTGACATTGGCCGAGGTCCTGTGGGCAAAAGGAAGCCCTCTGGAGGAAGAAGAAATATGGGCACTCCTGTACCTGTCCACAATGCAGCTTCTGGAGGATCTTCACAAAGGTGAGGTGAAAAGTATCTTCTTAGAGTTCTTACTGTTGGAAATGAATTCTTCAGTTATTTTAATTCTTTTGAGTTTGTTTGTTTGTTTGTTTGTTTGTTTGTGGGGGTAAGGTGGAGGCAAAAAACACTAATGGCACTAACAGCATATTGCTAATAAAAGTGAGAAATCTTTCAGTGCTGCTGGCATTACGTGCAGATTGCTCTGCCTACACAGGAGGTCTTCACACAGTTTTGTTGTTTTGTTTTGGTTTTTTTTCAAATTAAACATCAGGTAGTAATTAATCTAAGTACAACTATATGCACACAGAAGTCCTTCCTAAAGGCTGAATAACATGCACCCAGAGAAAGTGCAGTGCCAGCTAGGATCATGTCCTTCATGGACTGATAGAGAAGGACAGGTAAATCCACATGGCTCTCCATTCAGCTAGTACAAGACTTTTATCCTTGATGATAATAATGTGACTTATCATTACGAGGATTGCTTGCCAAGGAGGCCAGCTTGAGAGAGCACAGAGCACAACTGCACAGCAACAAGAAAGCACAGCTGAGCAGCCTGTCACATTCTGAGAACTGTTTATGTGAATGAATATTCTTTTTGAGGGGAGAATGGATGAGAGGTGTTCTTACCTCATGAGCATGTAGAATCAAAACACAAAATACTGAGAACAAGTGATGTGTTACTTCTGCTATAGCTGGAGGAGTGAGCATTCATTACCAACTAGTTTTTAATGGACTGGAACACTATAGCAGGTTGACTATACCATCAGTTCTCCATTAACTGGTGTAACAAGAGGACAGAATAGCCCCAGCAATACAAGCACCAGGAATGTGCAAAAGAGTGAAGCACAGAGATACCCATCTGGATAGGTTCATCTCAGGTCCATCTACTGACTTTGTGCCAGACACTAAGCTGACACTACGCTCTTCTGATTGCTGACTTAACAAAACAAAATTTTTAAAAAAAATGATATAATCAGCCTATGTTCCCTATGCTGTGCCAGATAAATTTAGGGCATCAGAAGATGAAAACTAAACCAAGAAGTAGAGATGTAGAACCAAGCTGGACTACAGGCCAAGTGTAAGGCTGCTAAAACACGTCTTTAGATAGCTCAGGTCCAGAAGTGATGCCAAGTTGGAGTCTGAATCCACAGTGCTCCAGTTTCTTGGAGCACAGGGAAGGTTACCTGCCTCTGCATAGCATCATCCCAGTTGAGTATGGCATATCTCTGGCTCCACATCTCTCAATTACAGCTATTTTGTTTCTGGAATCAGCCTCTTCAAGGCTAATACTGCCACATTTGCTGCACTGTGCTTGATGTAATAAATCATGCCAGATCTCGTGATGGTCAGCACCACTCGCTATAGAATATTTCTGGTGTGCTGGGGCACTGCTGGGTTAGGCAGGAATGCCACTCATCAGCTGGCCAGCACTACGGAACACCAGGTATTCTTCATTAGGCTGAAGTACAAGCTGGCTGGCTGTTCCTAAAACAGACAAGCTTCCCAGCATGTGTGAGTTGTATTTGTACACAACACTACAGAAGATGTGGAAGGAGCAAAAGAGAACACTAGCTGAAGGCAAGCAGGGTCAGAGAACACAGCGATCAGCAGGCAAGGCCACAGTGACAAGGCACGTCTGAAGTCAGGCTGGGAACTCAGTCTGTGGATCAGGACCAATGAGGTCCCCAGTCAGGCAAGTCATCCTGGGTACATCTCCAGTGATGAGTTTGGCTATACAGGTGAGATGCCAGAAATATGATTTTCTGAGTGCCATGAATTGAACACTAAGATCTCCATTATCTACTTCAACATTTTTCAGACCCTGCCATCTGTGTGATTTGCCCATGGTCAGTACTACTGTCTGCTGAAGGAAATTTGTCCTTCCAAAACAACGCATCTCAGATAGAAGCTGCCCCTTTCAGTCCACCAGAATTGCTCCACCACCCAAGCAAAAACCAGCGCTTTGGACTAACAAAGGTGAGGTATATTGCAAAGTAAATCTTGACAGTACCTCATGAAGACAAGCTCGTGGGTTTTAATGCAGCATACCAGGCACCTACTGTCACACTCCATTTCTAATAAAACTAATCATATTAGGCTACAGTTAGAAAGAGTTACATGTATCTTGCATCTTACCATTGGATTAGCATGCATGTCAACATCAAAATCAAGTTTGAACATCAGTCCTAAAGGCCTGCAGAAATGTATTATTTGTAAAGGCCCACACAAAGGAAGAATATTTCTGTCAAATGGTGTTTAAGCAGATATGGTAATTGTAATCCCAGAAGCAGCAGGACTGCAGTATCTGTACAATCAGAGGGTGGAAGCAGTCCCAGGAAGTCAGAAATATGTTCAGCTTTGTTAACAATTTATTTTTCTCCTCTCTGATGAATGAGTCTCTCTGGCAAGACAGTAAGATACAACATAGAGGCACCTAAAAGCTTTAAATACCACTAAGACCACATACTCCCCTCAGGCAGAAAACAGTATTTTCAGATTCCCACATAACTGACCACTTAGACACTAGGCAGAAAAATGAAGCTGTGGAATTGGCGGCCTTTAGTCCAGTAATTATTTTCCTGCATGTAACTGCTAGTCAGTCCCACAAGTAAGGGAAAACTTTAATCAGCAATGGGAAAGCTTCAAAATTAAGAAAGGAGTTCAAATTTCTTTCCCTACTCCTGGCATCATTGAACAGAGGGCAGCCTGGCTCAGCCCCTCAAGCTGAACAGTACTAATTGCATGCAACTTAGTCCATAAGCTAAGAGTCAGTATTTTACTTTTAGATATGTTTAGTCTAGTTTTTTTAAAAAATCATCTGTTTGACTTCTGCCATTTTGTGACCAAAGACACAAAAGGATGGCGTGTCTAGTATGAGGCTTTTCTGTACTAAGTATTGATTTCACACAGGGTTTCCTTTTCTGTTTTGACAGATGCTGGTGTATTCCTTAGGAATGACTCTCTATTGGTCAGCAGATTACCAGGTTCCTCCAAACCAGGCCAGTAACACAAACATTTTTGTTTTCTTTTATTCTGGTAGGTTCAAAGATTGAGAGGCATAATCTGAAGTATCACTAAAAGGGGCTTTATGTTTTGGACCACTAAAAAGAATTGAAAAGCTTGTGTCAAGGTCTAAGCTTCACCAAAAATACCAGTTCACCCAAATCAGGGACTTTAGTTAAGAGCTCATCTTTCCTTTTTCTTTTTATTTTTCCTTCTGTTTCTTCAAAAACCTGAATTGGTCTTATTAAGATGAACTGTACCTTGATTTTAAGGGTGAAGATTATTTATTCCAAGACAATTAGGAACAAGCTACTCAGGGAAGTGGTTGAATCTCATCCCTGGAGGTATTTAAAGGATATGTAGATGTGGCACTTAGGGGCATGATTTAGTGGTGGATTTGCCAGTGTTGGGTTTATGATCGGACTCAATGATATTAAGGGTCTTTTTCAACCTAAATTATTCTATGATTTTATTATTCCAAGATAGGAAGGACTAAAAGACAAACATCATGTTGGCATGATTGGGGTGCTGTGCACATTTATGTGCTTTTCCAAAAATGGGATGCAAGAATAAAACTAAATAACTCTCCGTATTTCTGAGAAAATTCTATCAGTATCTCTGCTAGCTGAAATTATAAATTTCTTGCTTACCTGACATCCTTTCAAAGACTTGTAACATACATTTTACTTCATTTCAATATTGATGCTTTTGGTTGCTTGTTCTCGATTTGGAGAACACAGGCTTCTGGCAGATTTAACGTCTCTTTCACATTCTAAGAGAAAAGGCTTTATAAGCTAAATGGCCCTAAAATATAAGTATCTGGTCTCTATGACAACACTTTTTGCTGGTATAACTCCTCACCTTTTTGAAGCTAATGCTACCACATATCTTACTTGCATGAATCTTTGATTCACAGTCTAATTAACAAAGCTCTGGAGCAAACTAAACTGTTTGTCACCAAGAAGCCCCTAACTGGGCCGATGATCATTCTTGGAGATGTCAAGTCTCTCCAAGGCTATCCTGGATCCCACTAGAGGCTCATTTAGTGCTGTTATGCTGCTTGTCTGGAATTTTCCCAAAGTCTAAAGGAATTCAGTGCCTGTTTCTCACCCAGAGTGAAAGGCTTAGAGAAATTCCTGGTCCCAGTTTACACAGGCTTTCAGCCCCCTGGGAGATGTCATTTAACAGTACCTCTATTTTGACTCAGTCTCTCCAGCTGAGTGACCAACTACATACACTCTTGCTGACACTGTGTGAAGATCTGCCACATAGAAGACTTTCTCCTGAATCAATCCTGGAAGCATGCGAAGCACATCAGAAGGAATCTGCTTTCTTACCAGCTAAATTCTACATAAAGAAAATGGTCCAGTTTGCAGTGGGAAGTGTCAGCGAGGTAGGTACTACTCTCACACTCCAATCATCTCCTTTTCTGTGATGAGAGAGGCACACAGCAACACAGGACGCAGGTGAGTGATTGCCAAAATTAATGTTTGTATGGATTAAGGAAGTGAGATTTGGTTCTAAATTTCTACACAGGAAACTGTATGGGCACGTGTACAAGCAAATAAAGCAATGAAGCCATCTCACACACCACTTCGACACTCCTGGGAAGTGATCCAGCTTTTGTACTTACAGTATCTTAATTTCTTTGGTTAATACTGAAGCAATCATAACCTTTACAGAGACCTAATATTGGCCAAAGGAATGGACTTTACACAACAGTAAAGATTTCTCTGTTGCCACTCTGGTTTCAGATTTTCTTCATGAAATTCAAAGAAATCTCATTTACATCATGTTAGGAAATTAATTCATTGTCCTTAAGTGGAATTGAATATTTGCTGTGCAATCAAGCCTGACCACATGAGGTCTTTAATAAGTGAACACTTGAGTTTTTTCAAAATTTGAAATATCAAAAAACATTTTTGTTGACAAGCTGAATGACAACGGAAGAAAACACACCAGATTTTTTTTGTTTTCAACCAGTATTCATTAAGATTCTGAGAATAATTTTTCCCTTGCACTCTTTATTACTCTCTTTACTGCTGTGACAGAGGGTGTCCTCTCTTAAACTTAGCTAGCATGGGAGCATGGAGCCCACATACTCAGTCCAGCTTTATGTTAACCTGAGAAAATGAAGTTGCTTATACAAAGCAGATCAGCAGCCTCTGACAGCCAGAGGGCAAGGATCACTTCACTATGAGAGTCTGAAGTCCACATATCATATGACATTGACTTTAATATTACTACCTTCTAGACAGAGCAGGTGGTCACTGAAGACAGCACAGCCTCTCAGCTGAACAGAAGTCATGTGATAAGGAAAAGACTGCATGAAAAAATATCAGACACCTCAACACTGTCATCCCAGATGAATTTTCACCAAGGTAAAGAAAGATTTATAATCTGAACTCTCTCACAAGGATACAGACAGCCTTTTCTGTGTCTTTCCCAAGGTAGATGAATTGTTTAATTTCATGCTGTGGTGATTGCATGTAGTGTTGGATAGGATAGTTATTGCTTTACATATAAATTACTTCATAATGGAAAGACTCTGAGGCAAGTCAGTGAGGTTTCTTTTCCTTATTTCCACAAAGGACAGTAGTCTCAGGGCTGTGAAGCAGTGATAACAAATCAGCTTGCACAGATTTGACTCTTAAAGCACTTTCCATAAAACCTGTGCATATAAAATACCTCTACTTTCAAAACTGCTTTTGTACTTTGTATACTCCAGTGTATTTTTGAAGGTGGGATTCTGTGAGGTTATCCTCCTTCCATTAAGGAATATATATTCATCTTTCCTTTTTGATTACTCAAGCAAAGATTTGTGCTTCCTTTTTGATTTTAGTTTAATTTTCTATTCAAAAGATATTCTATAAATTCACACATGAATTGCCAGAGTGATTTCAAGAAACAAGGCCAAATCCTGTTTACTACATAAATAAACCAATATATACCAATTTTGTATTTCATTTGGCTAAGATGAAGATTTATTATCCCTCAGAGTAATTCTATAACTGTATCTTTTTTCTAGTGTCTAGACTGTACTGTTCAGTTTGACAGAGATCTCTGATTTTGGGGCAAGGGGAAAGCTGGCCCAAGCTATACAGGATATTTTGGATATGCTCAACATTAGGCATTGAATTCCTATTCAGCAAATCACACATATGCTCCATTAAATCAGCTAGAATCAAACATGCACTTAAATACATGTGGAACATTTCTGTTAGGTATTATTGGTTATAAGAAAAGGAGATTATTTTGAAAACATACAGACAAACCACTCCTCAAGCCATATTGGGTCACTTACTCAAAAATTGAGCCTGTAGATTCACACTTGCAAAAGTAGGTAGAAATTCTGCTGCTGCCAAAAGGGATGGTCCCATCTTCAACCCCATATTAGCCACAAATTCTTGCCAGTTTCCTTACACTGGTTCTAGAGATTATGTATCTGGTGTGATCTCTGTGTTTTCCAGGTCACTTGACTTACACTTGCCAAAGGACTTCAGTGAATTAGGATATCGATTACATTGAAAATGTGTGAGCCACACTTTGCAAGACAGCACTCGATTTCTTCCTTTTTTTAAATTAAAAATTATGCTTCAGAGATTCTGTAAAAAGACAAGAGAGGATGCAAGCAAAGTAAAGTGATTGTGCAAGAGAAATATGTACATCCTAATGAGTTAGGATGACCCCTTAATGGAATTTCTGCATCTGACTCTGGTAGTGGATTGTGTCTGGGCATTGCCCACCCTGCACACAGAAAGAAGACATTATAGCTGAAGGATTTGGACCTCAGAGTATAAGGAATAAGAACTTTGAAGGTTATCTGCACTTTGCAACCTTTCAGTTAAACATGTAGAGTAGAATTAATGTATTAGATTTGTTTTATATGGAATAGTTGAGGAGAACTATGAAAACTAATTTTGGTCAGAATAAGATTATGAAAGTAATAGAATGAAGTTACCAAGCTTTCCTCAGTCTTTAAGGAATTGGAGTCAGGGTTAGAGGACAGAAGGACATGGACTACATAAAAATTAGTCAATCCAAATGTTATTTACATTAACATGCAAATACAATGATTCATAATCAAAGTATATGATTCACCATATTTCCTTTCTGTTTCCAGACAAAGGGTCCAGATTAATGAACTATAGTCAGTCAACAGAAGATTACAGACAACTCTCTGTGGATTATAGTGACTCTAATAGTATTTCTGAAAGTACATCTTTGATACTGTCTAACCGAGGAAACAGGAGAGGTAAGATTTTTATAGAAGATTATGTTTGTGAATTATGTATTCATCTCTTTTGTCCCCCGAAGTGTGGGACTGACCATGTACCAGGTGATAGATACTCCCATGCAACTTGTGGTTATGTGACTTGGGAGGTATATTTGTGCTAAGTTGTAGAGAAGAAAGACACTTTTATATTAGATTCTTTTTCACTTGTGTCCTACTGTAAAGCTATATTCCCTGATTACCATGTGGCACCATCACCTCTTTCTTGCTTCCTACCCCCTTTGCCAGGTAAAGCTGTTCAGCAGATCACAGAGCCTGACAGTATGTTTTTAGCACACGGGGTCTTGATACAGAAAAGGTGGGCCTACCCCACAAATGCATATGGTGGGCAATGTCAAGATGCCAGCTCTGAAATCAGTTGAATCTATGAATAATACCTAAGATTTGAATGATGAGGATTAATTTTTCTTCAAGCCCATTCAAAACCAAATGGACTAATTCTGAAATCTAGAGGGAAAAACCAACCAAATAACCCTTTGTTTTCTTTTCATTTTTATCCCAGAACCATCCTGCATTTCCTGCTCAGCACGTTGTTTTTGTTGTACTAAATGCCAGGTTACAATGCTGGTCTGATTTACTTGGTCTGGAGATACCAGAGTTGAACATTTAGCTTCACTTTCAACCCTTTTGTGGCAAGAACAA
Source organism: Rhagologus leucostigma (assembly GCA_013397725.1). Taxonomy (NCBI): domain Eukaryota; kingdom Metazoa; phylum Chordata; class Aves; order Passeriformes; genus Rhagologus; species Rhagologus leucostigma. Next base: position 380,512 of record VZTD01000532.1, read on the forward strand.
CATGAAAGAAACTGTTCGACAGAGAATTTGTTCAGTGAAGACGCTGTGTTAGACATTGTTTGGGTTCCTTCCCAAGCCACATAAAACACAGTGTAAGGGGATACCATGAAGCAAAAAAGGGAATTCAGGAGGAAGGGGAATACTGCTGTGCATGTGTATCTTCATGTATAAATTGGAATCTGAACTGGGATCACCTAGCCAAGACGTTCACACTGCCCAAGAGCAAAAAGGTGCTGTTGCCAAATGCCATCAGCCTCTCCTAAAAAAACCAAGCTTACCATGCCAGCTCCACATCTCAGACTCCTGCCCATTCCTATCCTCCAGTCCGCAGTTATCCATCCTCCTATGTGCTTTCAACCTGTTTTTCCAACTTGCCTGTGGCATGTCTCCTGAGCTCCTAGACCAAGAGGTGGAAGTTTATCTCTGGAGTTTACTTCCTCCCTCTATGAGCCTCCATGAGAAATGAAGTACTAGGTCCTCCTGTGGCATGGATTCAAATCTGCTCTGTAAGCACATGTGGATTTTTTATCCCAGAAATTTCTTCCCTAAGGCAATAACCCTAGCATTCACTACATCAGTTACGATGCAATAAGGTGTACGCACTGATTGCTTAGTTCACTGATGCCATAAATAACAGAAAACTGCTGAGTAGTCCTTGTTTTTTCTCAATGGGGAGCATTAAGTTGTGTTTATGATACCCAGATGCTCATTGTAATGAAATATCTAGGACCATATTACCCTTACTCTTTTGAATTTAAAAGGTTTAAAATTCCTTAGACAAAAAAAAAGACATAAGAGCACGACCTCAAGGGACTAATTTCCCTAGGAAAGATGGCAAAAAAATTGTGTGTTCACTGCAATTCTAAGAGGACATAATTCAGAGAGAAATTTGGCACATCCTGGGAAAAAAACCCATCATGTCATAGCCTCTCAGCCCTAAGCCCTCAGCCCAAGGATGAGGAAAGTGAGATTAGTCATGTTAATGCTCTCCTCCTGCAAGGCACTTTTCTGAAGCTCCAGAATTGCAATCAGTATCAGCAGCAATAAAAACCTGAGACTGCAGCTGCTCCCTGAGTGACAGATATGTGTCAGTCACATACACAGTCGCACACAGTGAAGGTAAACTCAGAACAGAAGCCTGTTTTGTAAGCACTTCTAAGAAAATTTTGGTCATAAACTTGACAAAGGCTCATTCCAGTGACTTTGTGCATGTCTCCATCTCCACTGAAACACTGGTAGCTGTTCATACTCAGGATTTTGTAAGACAAGGTTCTAAAAATACATGAGTAAATATGGAATGTGAGAGCTTGTTTGCCACAGACATTCTTTCATGGAATAATATATTAAAAAAAAAAAGCATTCTTCTCTGAGAAGAAATATTACTATCTAGTAGAGCACCATTATTAGAGGAGATCAATATCAAGACTGTACTTTAGTAGCTCATTTAACATATCTGCTCTACAGGATCAACTTCTTTGAGGAATACATGTTAATTTAATGTCAGGGGTGTGTTGAATTTGTGATCAAAGCATGGCAGTCTGGCCACTGAAAGTAGCCAAGTTGTCCCACTGCTGTAACAGCTGATATAGAAAGACTAAGGGGAATTTTATGTGCTTGTCAAAATATATTCATACAATTATGTGAAAACCACAGCGTAAGCAGAGATTTTTGCAAGGTTTTCTCATGAAAAAGCATGTCATTTCAGAGCACATGCTGAAATTTATCATTGGTAACTAGCTTATCTCAAATCTCACATTTTGTCACTACCATCTGCAGCTTGAAAAAACCCCACATGTCTATGCTTATTTTAGCAATGCGACTGTAGATTTTCTAGGTTTTAGAATTGCATTTGGTTGGTTGGTATTCTAGAATTCAGTGTCATGTTTTCATATTGGAACTCAGAGTGAAGTCTCAGGGTGTAGTGCATGAATGTTTTATCTAAATGATTGCTTCCACACATCTTATCTTATCACCTCTATCATCCTGCTTATGTAATAGTTTTATATGCAATTCTTCAAATAAGATCAATGAAATGATCCAAGTGAAGAAAAATTTAATCTCACCCTTCCTTAAAGATTTCCAACATCTCTGCCGATACAAGAAACATTAATAGAACTACCACTTGCATAACCCTCTCTGGTTCTGCCTCTAAATTTCTACCTTTATTTATTTGGACAAAGCAACACCTGTCCATTCTGTAGCTGCAGAGATGACTGAAGGTGAAAAATAATGCAGTCCTTATTTTCTAAGGACCCACAAACCATCCACTACTCCCACAAGGTTTTTATGATGTAAAAACATTCACAGTATATTTAACATAGCAAGTAACCAGTGGAATAGATACAATTGTTTTCATTTCATTGATTTTATATTCTACTCTGATTAAGCCAGAGAGAAGTTGCATGGCTTTTTCTGCCCATTTTACGCCTGGAAATAGAAGAACAAAAATTGGGCATAATTTCTGAAGAGAAAAAGCTGTTTCACAAATTACCCCCATTCAGATGAAAATGACAGCCATTGTACCTACACAGCTGTTTTCCAAATTACATTCACATAAATGATTATGAAGAGGAAGTAACAATAACTAGGGAACTGGGAATACTGCTGGTGTAGTATTCACTTAACCTTATTAAACAGCCATTTATCATGTCCAAGCGAGGACATAAGAGAGGAAGTTGCCCATCTAAATTTCTTCCTTGTTGTAATTGTCCCAACATCTGATGCTGAGTGCTGCTACTATCGTTTGAATTGTGAAATTTCCTTCATTTATTTCAGAGAGAGTTCCAGAGACCCACAGATCATGTGAACCCACACTTAGTGGGTCAAGGACACAAAGTAGCTACAAGCTCTTCATAAACAGGTAAGCTCAATTCAGCTTTCTACAGCATGGAAGCTGTTTTGTAACCAAGTGAAGCAGGCAACTAGTGTGGCAATGCCAGTATCAGAAAATGCCTGAACTTCCATCTGAACCTGTTTTGATAATAGATACTATTTATGTAGAATAAATACCTTAATAAATACATAATATTCTATTATGTAGAATAAATAAATAATGTTCACCTAGACTTGGTCTGGTTACAAGTGGAACAGTCCAAAAGCTCTAGTGAAGTAGAACTTGGGCCCTGAACAATCCACACAAAACAAGAAAATTCAGGATTTCCACATCTACTCTGTACAAGCGTCCTGCCAGATGCCACGGGCCTCCCAGGACAGCTGCCCCCAGCTGTGTCTCCACCAGGCAGGGAAGCAGGACTAGCCCTCTGTGACTGAAACAACTGGGAAGCTACTCCACAGAGGCTGTGAAAGGTTGGATTTGATGATCTTAGAGGTCTTTTCTAACCTTAATGATTATATGATTTTATGAAGGGAAATATCTGTTGAAAAGGTATTAATAGTCATTGCTTTCCCTGTCAAGGAATTCTGTCAGAGTCCTTATTTGTCTGCATTCAGATTTTGGATGTGGTCTTGCCTTGCTGTCACATTAAAGTGCTGTTACACTTTATGTTTTCTGGAGTGGTTATGTCAGACCATGTATACAGTCCATAATTTTCATTTGCATTTCCACCTCAGTCCTTAGATTGATTTTTCTCACTTGTGTCAGTCATATCCAGCCCTGCACTGCCACTTTACTGGAGAGTTATAGGTAACCCAGGGACACAAGCAGTAAAGACCTCTGCTCTGTCATGAGGATTAGCCTCATTTCAGCCATGGCATGGACAGCAGCCCTGTAGACACTGACAAAGAAAACTGAGAATTGTACAGCAGGTAGATACTAACTCCTTTTCAACAGCCAGGGAAACACCACTGCTGCCAAACAAGAGTTTTCTAGACTGGGTGTTAGCACAGTGCAGCTATAATCATGGCTGTTTCCAAACAAAGAAGAGATGTAAGTACTGTCAGCCTCTAGGCACCCCAAAGACCAGAATCCCATAGTTAAGCACCATGTAATCCCTACAGACATCCCATTTAAATTGGGTTCTTGACCCAGTTAAACAGGAGTTTCTTCTTTTAACTATGACAGGAGTAATTCAGGCCCACAGGAAATGCTCAGTTTAGATCAACTCCTAATTAAATGTGTCCCAAGTAAACAGTTTGAACTTCCTGATAAATCAGACATGATAATCTGGGCAATATGAGATATCCCAGTACACCTGTAAAACTGCAACAAGAGAGATCTACAAGCAAGTTGCAGGATAGTGGCTGCTTTTGTCTAGAAAGAAGTCTCTGTCTACCCACCTAACTACATACACACACATTTATATGTGTGTATACAGACATCTATATATGCATCATGTATCTGGCAGTCATATGAGTAACAGAGGATTTATTTACTCAGTATTTTGGAGCAATTGCCATGCCCCTGACTAACAGCCTCGATGATCTCGATATGCTTGATCTAAAATCATGCTGCCAGGAATAAGTTCCCCTCCTCTGCTGAAAGACGAACTCTGTTCTCCAAATTTCCAGCAAGCTGTTTCACATAGAATTTCAAGGACTGTAAACCCCCCTCCTGGATGTAAGCATCTGCAACTGAATTTCTACCACAGTCACCATCCTATTACAAGTAACATGACAGCAGTGGAGTTGAAATTACTTTGGAAATCACTAGTTTCCCATGTAGGAGTACAACCAACACAAAAAATAGTGATGGGTTTACTATCTATAAAGCTTACTAATATCATTATGCTCATTCTGTAGGCAGCCCAACTGACAGAATTTACATCTCACAAAGTTAAGCTTGTAAGCAAGGCTCTGATTTATATATAAAGAAGATGCAGCTGTTAAATCTGGCATCTCTCACCTCACAGGAGTAATAACAGGAAGTGTTTTCTACAAGAAAAGAAAGCCTTCTTAATAAAGAATCTTGGATTTTGAGCTAATAATATTTTTATGCTCACAAAGGTCACTTTGGGTAATTTTGAGGCATATTTCTTAGGTAAATGTTGATCTTTATGAGGTTGCACTGATAGAAACAAAAATAACTAGATATCTTTATAGACAGAGGAATGTAAAATACGGTAGGAGAGAAAAGAGAAGAGAGAAGAGAAGAGAAGAGAAGAGAAGAGAAGAGAAGAGAAGAGAAGAGAAGAGAAGAGAAGAGAAGAGAAGAGAAGAGAAGAGAAGAGAAGAGAAGAGAAGAGAAGAGAGAAGAGAAGAGAAGAGAAGAGAAGAGAAGAGAAGAGAAGAGAAGAGAAGAGAAGAGAAGAGAAGAGAAGAGTTCAGTTGGAAGACACTCACAATAATCATCTAGTCCAACTGCCTGACCACTTCAGGGCTGACCAAAAGTTAAAGCATGTTATTAAGGGCATGTCCAAATGCCTCTTAAAAACTGACAGGCTTGGACCAGTGACCATCTCTCTAGGAAGCCTGTTACAGTGTTTGGCCACCTTTAAGTGAAGAAATGGTTCCTAACATCATCTCTGAACCCCATCTGATGTAGCTTTGAACCATTCCCACGTTTCCTGTCATTGGATACCAGGCAGAAGAGATGAGAAACTACTCCAGTTAATTTGTTAAAAATTTTTAGAAATTCCTTGAATAGTTTCCTGAAGCAAATCTGCAACATGCAAAAGAAAAGGATGAAACTGGGATAATGAAAAAGCTTCCATGTGTCTTTGGCATTTGTAAAAAAATGTTATTAACAAAAATCCACCTCAACAAAACCTCTCCTTCTGAAACACATAATCATTCTTTCTTTACTGAGTACATAGTATATTTGAGGTTTATTCTAAGGATACACATCTGCTCACATGGAAAACACCATTACTTTCTGCATTAAAACTGTAGTACAAAGACAGCTTTCTAATCTGAGATTTCACACACCTTTTTCTTAATTAAATTGAAAATTCCCTCAGTTCCCTAGGACATTAATTTATTCTAATGAATTAGTGTTCAAATAATTCAAATTTCCATTCCTGGAAAACTCTGAATAAGGTAACAACAAATGTTAAGGTTTTCTGAAGCTTTTTTCTTGAGAAAATAAGAAATGAGGAATTTACTTCATCCTGTAGAATTCCCAGAAGGGAATGGAGATAAATTCTTTGCCTGTTGGCTTCACCAAACTTAAGCCAGCTAGATCTGGCTCACCAAATGAAAAAAAGAAACAGACCTGACTCTATTGAATCAAAGCAGAGTTTACATTTATTTATAAAGGGCATCAGTAATATTATTCCTGTTAAATTAATTCTCTTTTTCTGCAAAGAAACATTTAGGAGCTTATAACACACATTACCCTGGACTTCACAGTATTCCAGTAGTTACTGTACCTTAAGGTCTCTGTCCGCAAGTCAGAGTTGTGTTGATTGCATATTACATATTTTGCTCACTGTGACATTTCCTTTGAAGGTCAGTGAGTGCTGTAGAAGAAGTCCCTGGTGGAACTCAGAAGAACAGCCGACAGAACCTGCTAAGCTTAGGCTCCACCTTCTCTGTGTCTACAAAGGACTACTCAGTAGCTGCTGCTGCATCACAGAAATGTTTGTTCCACAGGAAGGAAAAGGTGAATGATGAAAAACATATAAGCTGATTTCAAAATGTAAATATCACTAAAGAGAAGCCTCTCGTCTAATTTTTGTTGGACAGTGATGTGCATATTAGCTACTAAGTCATCTTATTAGATGAGTATTCTAAATTGACAGACTCCAAATTAGGCATGGTCCAGTTGTGACATCAGAACTGAAGGCAGTGAAAGCAATTGTCCATAAAGACTATGCAAAAGCTGGTAATTGAACCCTCTCTGACCTACATATGTGATTTCTGCAAGCATCAAACACCATATGGACTTTTTGCACCAACCACTTTGACAGCAGCTTCAGAACAGCAAAAAAATTTACAGACAGTTAACCCAAACATTTTCCAGCCAGTGGTGTTCAAAGGACTTAAATTTTTTTTACAGCGTATGTCTGGAGAGAGAGCATAGGCTGTCAGTGAATGTGCCCAACCAGTAGTTCACCTAATTGACTATTTCTAGTTGCTAGGTTGTGGTAGGACTCCGTTAAATGGAAAGGATAATGTTTCTTTAAAAGTTGGATTGCAAAAATTCAGAAATAACTGAATCACAGAAAACTCCACCATGATCCTTCCTATGGAGTTTTCTGTTGTCGAAGAAGAAGGGACAGGTTATCTTTTCTCATATAAATTTGGTTTTAAATTTTATTATTATGATTTTTGTGGGGATAATAACAGCATTTCTCAGAAGGAGTTCAGCAACTGTTAAAACACAGTGCTAGTCCCTCTTTAATGTGATACAAAACTGCATTGTCTATTGGTAGGACAATACTATTATAATTAAATAAATCCTAAATTAAAAAAAAATCTAAATGGTTCAAGTAACTAAGTCATGGTGAATGGCTGGAAGGATTCACATCTTATCACTTGAAGATGTTTAATTATTTCTGTCTGCTTAAGGGATCTAAAAGCATAGATGTAACTGTTGAAAACCCTATATATAAAATTAGTTGAGGTGGATGCTCAGCAAGAAAAAAAGATCTTAAAAAAAACCATGTTGAAGTTTTCTGAAGTTAAAACAAAAGAATACGATGTCTACTAATAAAAACCATCAGTCAGCCTTTATTATGGGGAAGAAAGCAGCTCTGCATTTCAGTCTGGTTCCTAGGGAAGCTGGGGTAGTGCAATCACAGTGGTGTGTGTGTCTGTGTTTACATGTCTGTGACTGTCCTCAGAGTAATTTGGTAATCAAATGAGAAAAGGTCTCAGAATAAATTAAGTTTCTGTAAGTGTCATGAAAATAGGTGCCTTGCAAAGGAAATGCATCTTGATTAAGTGCCTTTACCAAAGAAAAGGCTTCAGCATGAGCTTACCCCTACTTAGATCCTGGAGAGTCCACACAGGAGAGACCGTAAACAGAGAGAAGTCTTCAAGCAGCATTTGCACCTTATTAGACACTGAAGTCAATTAAGTCCAGCATACAGATCAACAGAAGTGGGTTTCATGGATACTTGTGTTTGGGATCTTCATTCCATTAAGGAGATATTTACTAAATTTCTAAATTGCTTCCTTGTAGTTTTCAGGTCCAGAATTTATTATTTTGTCTAGTGAACCACCAGTGACCTTACAGCTGCCTGGATCAATTGTGGTAAGTATGAACATTAAGAATTTAGAACTAATCTAGTGACATTTTAGTTAGGGCTCTTTGTAAGTAGCATCTGAGTCTCAATCCAGTATTCTTTCCATGTCCTCCTCTCAAAACAAGTTAGGGTTCCTGCAGAGGTATTGAGACTTGAAAGGAGGCAATTTAATTCTCAGTGCTATTTATTCCTTTCTGTTGGTGCAAAAAAGGCTTAATTTATCCTTCTCAGCTAAGAATGCTCACTTTAGCCCAAGACTTTTGAGACGAAGACTATACAGCAAATATGCAATATGACATCTAGTGCCAATGTACGGGACTTCTCCAGCTTGCATCCTTTACCTTTCATTAAGGTAAGGTAGGAAGTTGACAGGAGACAGTAGTAAAAATGAGGGCAAAGAGAATTTGGAATTAGCCCCCAATCTAGAATAACCCTGGTGACTGGAGAGTTCAAGTATGATCAGCTGTTTTGTTGTGATTCTCTGGGTTTTAAAAAAATTAGAAATGTTTGTGATATTAATTTATGAGAAGGGAGGCAGAGAATAGCATGGTGTTGTGACCAATTCCATCAGGTTGTACAGAGACAGGGAACTAGTGGGCCACAGTAATAAAATGCTGTGGAACTTGCATTGCTTGTACTTGGCACTCATTCTTCATTCTTTCTTGCATGTTCTTAGACTAAAAAAGGGAAATCCTATTTGTCCCAAAGGGATCTCAATGTGATTCTACTCAATGGGCAGTGCCTTGAGGTGCAATGTGACATCAAGACCAAAGCAAGAGATGTTTTCAACACCGTGGTGGCATATGCAAACTTGGTGGAACATTTCTACTTTGGCTTGGCTTACCTGAAAGGTAATGAGACAGTTAAGTGCAGTGACAGCTGTGTCCCTCAGTGCCTCTGTGGTCACTTTATCATTGAATTCCAGTGAGATCCTGTAAGATCCTCAGGCGGAAGCAGATACAAAGCTTGTGAAAAAGTAAGGTATGTTGGTTTAAACTGTACTGCACTGATGTAAAGCATGTCTACGCTAGGACTGTGCATCAGCACAGCCACACGACATGTACTGGCCGATATTCCCAGGCAGAAAAGGCTGTGTCCCAGCCTTGTACTCAAAAAATACTGAGCCATACAGCTCCAGCAGAAATTGCAGGAAGCACTGCACTGAGAAAGGCTGCCTGTGTTTATTCCTAGACATAAGTGGGAGTACAGGTTCAGCTATGTCATCTACCAGACCCACATCTCCCTAGTCCAGTTATGATGACAGGCACAGCTGAGGCACTGGGAAAAGGCACACCTTGTGTGTAGGGCATGAGGATTACAATGGGGTGCAGAACCTGAATGGTGAGCAGAATGCAAGCCTCGTGAATCCTTGAGTGATTTCACAGATACCATACTAATCCAGCATCTAACGTTTGTAATCCAAAATTACATACTGTCCTAAGTTCTCCATCAAAGGAGCAGTAAGTTAAATCATGACACAGAGAAGTAAATCTCAGCTGACATCCCAAATCCATTTTATTTTTTATTGATAGTGATGCACTCTATGAAGACAGCAGAACTTTGAGCTGCTGAAGTATATCCAGGTTTATTACAGAACTCAAAATTCTCATTTCAGGTAAAGAATTCTTCTTTTTGGATGAGGAAACCAAACTCTACAAAGTGGCCCCAGATGGGTGGAATGACCAACCCAAGAAGAAAATGTCCATCATTAATTTCACACTCTTTCTAAGGATAAAATTCTTTGTCAACCACTTTAATGTTATTCAGTAAGTGGACAATTCTGCCGACTGAAGGAAAACCAGTAGCATTTAGGGATACCATTCAAAGCTCCTCCTGAGTTCCTAAACCCTTTTCTATTCCAGGCACGGCTTGACAAGGCATCAGTTTTACCTGCAGCTTCGTAAAGATATTTTGGAGGAGCGATTATATTGCAGTGATGAGACTGCCCTGAAACTCGGCGCTTTGGCTTTACAGGCAGAGCTTGGCAATTATGCTGCTGAGGTGTGGAGAAATAATACAGTATTTCTCAGAGGTCTCTCTCTACAACTTTTGTACCTTTTGTTTGTCACACAACATTTAAAGAAGAAATGTGAATAGCACAGAATTTCAGTTAGTCCTCCAGTTAAGTCCTTCAGACTTAATTAAAAAAATTACAAAATATTCCTAATTATGGAGTAGTAATGAGCCATGTGAATTTGACAGGAAATATAACAGAATGATGAGAGAGTCTAGGTCCTTCATAATTGATAATATATCCTAGAAACTCCAGAAAATCTGTAGAAAGTTTCCAAAATAGGCCCAGCTTGGATGTGCAGAGGGGCTTAGAGAGATTAGTAAATAGGGAAGAGAAAAGCAAATGAACACTTCAAAATTCACAGCTATTTTATGTGTAGGCTCAGATCCACAAGCTGCAAAGACAAGAAGGCCACTGATCGTATATCTGAACTAGCTGTCCTAGTTTTCAAGTGTATAGAAAACACCCATTTTTTGTGTTCTCTTCCATATCTTCGTTTATGTAAATCAGTGTAGCTCTATTAATTGAACTCTGAGTGGTCTGGTCCATGTGGTCAGATCCATCACGGCAATGGGTCCCCCACTGTAAGTTGTACTGATGCAGCTGTAGCTGTCAGCTCTAAGTGCAGGACACACCTGTAGGCCCAGCTCCTTTCTCCCCTCTGTCCAAAGAAGTGGTGTGTGCTTTGAGCAGCTGCCTGAGCACAAGGGCAAGAGGCAATTTGGCTGTCAGGACTCTACGTGCTGTTCCCATCTTCCTTTGGGAAATGGCAGCAGAGTGACTTCTGCATATGGGTCACCCTGAAAATGAAATGCAATGAATAAGAAAAGTCAAGAAAGAACAAAAGGCTCCTGTCTCTGTTTTTTCTTTTTCTTTCCCCACAGATGCATGGAAAGAGCTATTTTCGTGTTGAAGACTATGTTCCAGCAAGTCGAATAGAGAAAATGACCCTGGCATATGTACAGCGAGAGCTTGCTAAATTACATCGTATGAATCGCTCCCTATTTGAGGATGAAGCTGAACTAGAATTTTTAAAGGTAACTTGCCATTCTGCAAACACTATTTATTAATTTTTGAGGTAGAAAGTTTACTTTTGTCTATCTTCTTCTTGCCTGATCCAGTGGATTTTAGATATGGTGAAAAAATCTGAATAGTCAACAAAACCCTCAGAATTTCATTCTGCTGTAGATACTGTCACTTATCACTGAGAGTTTTTATAACACATTTTGGTGTATTTGCAGCATTCTAAGGCTTGATGCAAATTTTTGGCATGTTACCAACATGTCTGGGCTCCAGAAGATTATAAAACATGAGAATAAGCACTTTTTTGACTTCTGAAATTAAAGCAGCTGTTCAGCCACTTTCTAAACATGTAGTGATTGTTTGTTTAAAAGTATCTGTGAACCCCAGAAGTGAGGAAAGAGTTATCTGAAGTATTTTCTCACATGACTATTTGTCTAGGGCAGTAAAGTGTCACGATGATGTGGGATTTAACTTTTTTCCTGGTAATTCCTCTTTCTCCCCAAACCTCTCTGCTTTCCATCAAATGAAAAATATTAGGGATTAGATAATGGATGAATATCAGTAGTCATTTTGCTGCAGTGCCACATGCTTTTATTTATAGCATCATTTTAGTTCAGTTGCTATTTAATTATATTAGTTCCTCATCTAACACTGTCAGTGCAATTGAAGAAATAGATTGAAGCTTAGCCTTAATGACAGTCCCATCATGCGTGGCAAATCCAGTGAAGAAAAGCAGCTTTGTTAGTATCTGTTTCAATGAATAAGTCTGTAGAAGGAGCCAACACATCATACAAAGTGAGAAAGATAGACCCCACGGCAAGAACATGTAAATTCCAAATATGAAAGGGATTAAAAATTAAAACCCAGATTGAGCTAGTGATTATAGATGCCCCAGTTTTCAGGACCTGAACATTTGTACTGTGGTTACTTTTTGAGAAACAGATCTTCTTAAAGTGTTTTATTTTGGTCACTGAGAATCTCTATTCACAACTGAAAAGTCATTTGGGGATTCTACAGTAGCTTCCCAGAAAGAAAATATAAAGTTTTAGGATAAACTCATATTGGTCTGCAGATCAGACAGTAAATCCTATTCATATTCTATAGTTCTGTAAAGTGTCTGAGTCACATTTTAACACTTTTGTGGCCAAGTACAGGAGGTAGAAAGACAAGCATGAACACCCAGAACCTTTGGCTCCTCAGACACTCAAAAGCATTTCTTCTCCATCTATCTTTCTTCCCATGAATTTTTTGAGTATTGCATGGTAAAAGAACTTTTTCTCTACAAGGTGACTCAGCAACTTCCTGAATATGGAGTGTTATTCTATCGCGTGTCCCAAGACAAGAAAGGGACAGAAGGGGAAATCATCCTGGGAATTTGTGCCAAAGGCATCATCGTCTATGAGAACAAAAATCACACAAGAATTGCCAGTTTAAGATTCCAGTGGCGTGAAACAGAGAGAATTTCAGCTCATGTGAGTTGGAACTAACTGAATCTCTTCTCTACTCTACTACTTTACTGCCCTTCTTCCTGTCACTTTGATAAATTTATTGCATTCAGAGATAGAATTAGAGTCACTCTATATGGGCAAGTCCTTTCTGAAAAGTTTAAAATCAAAGCTGGATCTGGATGTGGATACGAAGATACTGAATTCTTTGTGAGGTATAGTTCTGCAGTTTTTATGCCAAGGCTGAAGTCAAATTACTATAAAACTGAATAATCTGGTGCTGACTATTACAGATACAATGCCAAAACTCTCTGTGGCATATTCCATATTCATTCCTCTTTTGTCTTTACTGCTCTTTTCTTCTGTTTTTCTGCCTACATCAGGTCATGGGATCATGTCTTTCACTTTCCAGATCTCATTATTCCAATCCTCATCTCTTAGAATATTGATGTCTGCTAACAAACTAGTATTGGTGACAAGATTGTGACCCCTTTCTAAATGGGATTTTGACATCAGAGGTATATCAATGTACTACTGTACAGTCTAGGTGTCAAATTGGATCACACATTTCCCAGCTTGTTTGCTCTCCAAAAATGGTCCTTCTCCCCCTTGAAGATATGTTCCTTTTCACATTAAATTTGTTTAATAATTTTTAACATCTGTAGGGCCAAATATTGCACTTTAGCAACCTGCTATCAATGCATTCAATGTCCTAAGGTTCTTGACTTTTGACATAGAAGAGTTATGATCCCAATGACAGACACCTTGCTTACAAGTGCTGAATTTACAACAGGCATTTACTGCACCCAAAAGGGATGCAGTCAGGCATAAATACAACTGAACAAATCAACAAGATTATATAAATGAACTGTCAGTGCCTCAGTGTAACGACTGATATACGAAGCAAGCTGTGGTTGTTTTCCCCTTCAGAGGAAAAAATTCATGATTGAAAGCAGCTTCAGTGGCAAGAAACACACCTTCATTACTGATACAGCGAAGACATGTAAATACCTACTGGACCTCTGCTCTGCCCAGCACAAATTCAATGCACAGATGAATTCTAGGCAACTTCGCCAAACTTCATCAGGTGAGGTATAAATGCACTTTTGTTACTGGGGCCATAGGACAAAGTTATGTTTTAGGTAAGGTACATTCACCAAATCTGAGAATTAGAACCTGCTACCTCAGTTTCACTCTGCTTCAGTTAGAAAATAATGTCTCCTACTACACTGAAATTTAGAGGAGTCTAATTTGTCTAATTAAGTCTAATTTGGCATGTGCATGTGAGTAGCCATGTGCAGGGGGCGAAGAGGGGTTCTCTGATGATAACAACTATGTAGCTAAACTCAGACTTAAAAAAGAAATAAGCACAATTTCACTTCCCTTCAGGAGAATTCTGCTGCTGAGAATTCAGAAGAAATATATGAGACCTACCCCAAATGGAACCTGAAAAATGTTCCACACAAATTAAAGCTATAATAGTGCCCAGACATGCTGGAGCTGAACTTAGTTGTCTTTGCATAAGACAGAGATGCAACCCAATGGCTCAGTCCCAGGACAAAACCACTGAACCAAAGGCTCATGAGTCATAGCCACTTAATTATATAGCTTATCTTAGATTTTTCCGTGTCTGTGGAAGATATGACTAGTACCTCCTCAGGCTTCAGATTTTCTCTAGTTTCTAATGACAAGATTCTGCTCAACCCAGGGCAGGTACATAGCACATCTCACCCACAGTTCTCAGCATGTTCTGTAAAGCTGGGTGAGGATTATTATAGGGAAACTGAAGCACATAAGAAATAAGAGCCTAAGCTGACAACTGCCATCACTCTTGACTTCAGTGGAGCAACATGAGTTTTCACTAGCTCATCCACTGCCTTGAACAGAACCATGATCATTTACAACCCCTGAGTGTTTGACCTGGTGAGTCATTGCAGGAGAATCAAGTGTCATGCCTTATCTGTTGGGATACTCCTTTTGTAGTAAAACCATAAAAGTGTTGGCAACAAATACTACCATGGCATGTAACAGGATGATTGATATATTGCCTCCTTACCACTAAAATTATTTCATGAAAGGTGAAATTCTTGCACAAATTTGTTACCATCGAAAAAGGCCCTGGGATGGCATTTAGGTTCAAGGCACCGTTTGTTGCTTGACGTCCGTAGCTTCTAACATAATTTAGTGGACTGTGCTTTATTGCATTCAAATGAGTGCTAATAGTGCCTCATACAGTTTCTTGTGTCACATTTGCTTGTGGTAATTTTTCTTAAAAAATTATTACATTCCATATATAACAGAATAAAATTACTGAGAACTAAGAAAATTATAACCCAAGTGTTGATTACAAGTACACCAAATCACTGAAAGAAGCCAGACTTACACAGGCCATGTGACCTCAGGTTCTGGGGTTCAGTGTGTGCTTGCTGTACCAGAAAAAAGCTTAGTAAGGCAATGATAGACAGTAGTTGAAAATGCTGCCTTTGCCACCAGTGAGGCTGTAAGAGATTATAAAGCTCTTTCTGCATGCTTCTGCTTCTGCTGCACTCTTCAGATGTATAAGTCACCATCACTTCAAAACTTGATAGCAACCCTCTACTTCGGAATCACCATGGCAACTCCCAGGCTGCACTAATACTCTGGACAGTTAAGCCTTCTGATGCCTTAAGAAATGCCTCTGATCAAAGTCACTGAGGAATGAGGAAACCTAGATTTAATGCTGCCGAGTAGTGTTCTAGAAAGTTGTATTCAGGCTACCATTTGTTAGGAAAACACACAGGAGTTTAGCTGTCCTGTACTAGCAGAATTTAAGCCCATGTTTATGCTAGCCTGTATCAAGCTGAGTTTTTTTGTACTTTCCAATGTTTCTGCAATTGCCTGCTGTCTCTGTACTCCAAGTCCCCTCTCCAGCCCACCCATTGAGAACCTAAATAAATTAATGACTCCTTCAGCACCATCTTGTTTCAGTAAAATGAAATCTTTGGAGAGGACAGATTTGTATATAGCAGACCCCAGGTGTCATTAAGCAATTAGTAGATTTCACAGAAAGGTAGAAAACTGGATTGCAAGTGTTGCCACCAAGATGGTCCCCACTCGACTTCACTTGTGCAAATCACTCAGTTCCCTGGTGTCTCTCTGGACTTTGGAGAGCATGTGTTACTAGAGCTCTTGTCTTCTCAGATATACATATACTGGACTGGAAGGCCTGTGAAGGATGAGAAACTAACAACTTGGCTAATTCAGACTCTGAAAGACAGATGTTTCTCATATACCAAATACACTTTCTCATTTACAAAATACACTTTACAGACATATTCAGGTTTCAATTATATGGGGCTGTACATTTCATCTGTCTATTGAAAGTGGATTTGTAGTATAATTCATAGCAATTAAACCTGAACGCAGCATATACGTTTTATGAAAGAAAACTCCTTCTACTCACCCCGAGGCCTAGGTATCCTTAAGGATGCAAGAACAAACATATCTGTAATGTCAATCTTTTTTTCTGACATATTCAAAAGTTTTTATTTAAGGTTCCTTTGAGCTTAAAAAGATGTGATAATATCAGTGCATTTCTTTGCTTCTTCCCCTCTCTCGCTTCTTATTCAGAGGACAGTAAATTTGTGGAAATAGACAAATCGAATTCTGCATATGCAGCTCAGCATGAACACCTTGCCCTTATTCAGAGACTGTCTCGCTCAGAAAATGTGCTCTATGGAGCAAACCTGGAAAACCTTTCTGCTGGGATGATGAGCAAATCTTGTGATAACCTCAGTGTGGAAACCAACAACAGGACTAGAGACAAAAGCAATCTTGGCAGGTAGGTTTGCTTTTTTCTCTGAACATGTGTAAGAAGACTTAGACATAAACTATTTTTTTTTTAAGTTCTTATTGTGGTCACACCAAAAGGCCTGGGGCTCCATGGTGCCAGCAGTAGTGCAAACGGAGGCAGGCAGTTAACAGACTAACAGAGAAGAACTTGAAAAAGAGTGGCATTTATATTTGAACCAGACTCAGGAAGAAACCACCACCTGGGTTATGGGGAAGTATAAAAATGAGGGAGAATAAATGTAAAATCCTTAGTCTGTGTATCTTCTCTGGAAATTACAGTATGTGAACTAAAAACCAGCAGAAGCTGGTTTTGATCAGGAATGGAGGGATCAATACCTAGCTGATTCCTCCACATCCAAAGGTGCAAATCATGTTCTTGCACAGGGAACAGTGCAAGACCAACTTTCTCCGTCTTTGTTTTGGTACATTCACCTGTGTAGGTGGTTACTATAGCTGTACAGTCTCAAGGCCTTTGATGAGTTCTAGTGCCTTTTAGAATACTAAGAGTTAGAATAGAGTCAAGGAGAACATGAACTACCAGGAAAACTTTCAGATGTGGTTTTGTCTAAATGGACAGCAGGGCTAAATGAATCATGGTGAAGCTGTGCTGTGTTTTCCTGATGCTTGCAGTCAGCTCAGAGCAAAACATAGGGGGAAAACAGTCATGATACAAGTGGTCTAATAGCAGCTGTTATTTGGAAGCAAATGCTGGCAAGGATAAACTGCTTCTCCCCTAAAATGAAATACGTCCCAGAAATTGGAATACTCATTGAAAGGCTATAAACCTGTGCATTCCCAAGTTGGCTCTGACAGACTAATGACAACGAAGAGTGCTAAATACCTTTTGCTGATTTTTTATTGTAACACAGTCTTCCTTTCCTGCCATGCAGATCTGTATCAGGGCTATCCCAGTCAGAAATGCACATCAATTTGAATGGAAAGCAAAGGAGTTATGACTTCCTCTCTATCCATTCAACTCAGAACACAATCAGTGGTGAGTATAATAATCATAGAGAGACAGTACCCTTTCATATTTATTGTTTCAGTAGAAGGAGACCAACATATATTCTACTTATAGATTGAAGACTATCCTTTTGTACTTCTAGTCCTGGAAATTAATCCAGAGTTCAGCAAGACAAGCAGTTTTCTTCCCCTTAACTCCCACTTTCCATCAGGTTCAGCGGTAAGGGACTTTGTGATAAAATGATTCTATAACGGTGCCTAATGCGCTACAGAGATGTAGTTCAGTACACCCAGAGACTCCTGTGCAGGGCAATATCCCTGTGCTCAGAGGTAATTGTTTGGTTTGCAACTGAAATCTACAACTCAATGAATAATGTGTGAGACAGCAAAGGCTCCAGGTCTTCCCTCTGTTCTTGCACTTGCATGAAGCTTTCTGGAATAAGGACCGTGTATCTAATTTTCTATCAGAAGCCAGGGTGCATGCATATGGGGAGCCAATCTACAGCATATGAAGCTATGCTTATTTGGTTAGTCCATTTTAAAATTAGAACAGTACTTTAAACACACTGTGGCAATTGCACAATGTTAATTACTGTTAACACTACAGAGGTCATCATTGCAATCAGTGTTGGTTGGATTGCACCTTTGGAAGCCAAAAGGGCCCACAGGGCCTAAGGCTAGAGCCCATAGGAGATTTTGTGTCCAAATCACCCTCAGGTTCAATGGGCACTATATGCCTGACTCTTTAAATATTCTAATCTTAATAAAAACATTGCAGAAAAATATATAGTCTCCCAGAAAGGAACGTTGTAGGAAGAGCTTACATAGCTCCGTACAGAGGTTTTTCTAAAGAATGAAAACTTCTGCACACTTGTTTGAGCTCATGTCTGCAATTATATTGATTCAAAGTAACAGTAATGTTGAAATCAAGGAAAAAATATATATTAATTTTTGAAGCTCCAGTTTTGCATAATACACGAATCTACTGTCTCCCTGCATTAATCTACATTTATTCTAGCTCTTTTGTTTCTGCAGCACCTGGATCACCAGCCACCCAAAAGGAAGTTTTACTGAGTGGTCTAGAAAGAGAAATCATTTGTGTCAGCCTGAAACGTGACCCTAAGAATGGATTTGGTAAGTAAGGAATATAAACGTTATGTTTGTTACTGGGACTATCAGATCCTGGTGCTAACAGTGATACTTGCTGACTCAGGCTGGGCAAGACTGTGAACTATTTCACTCCATTTATTCTTCTCACAGTGTAAGAGTACCAATCTTTGTGAAGGACTCAGAATTTCCAGGACTGAAAAGGACTAAGCACATAAATCAAGACCATTATATTTTCAGAGGATTAACTAAGGCCACAGAGACCAAGGGAACCAAGTGCTAAGAGTAGAATGAAATTAACATGGTTTTAGTTTTGTATCTGAAATACACATGTACTGATTTTATTTATCTTAGACCTTACAGGTAGTGTCTGTGGGAGTGCAAAATGTTTACACAAACATAACATGAATGTTTCTTAACTTTTGGATTGTTATTTGGATATTTTTGTTATCTAATACCTTAATCACACTGTGTCCGGTTTTTGTGGATGAGTTCAGAGGACCATCAGGTTTCATGGATGACCATTAATACAATTAAAAATCAAATTTATAAATGGTACAGGTCTGTGTGTAATATCCTAATCCCAAACCCAACTATTATACCAGTGAGAAGAATATATTCTGCAATAGAGTTAGGATAGTGAAATTGAACTACTTAACAATAGATTTAATTTTCTTAGATCTCTTATATTAGAAGTTTACATGGCCCACCTCAGATTTCCTGGTTGCATGATGCAGAATGATGTTCAAATTTATCTAATGAGCTTTTATACCACTTCCCTCCTGCAGGTGTTAAATGCTGCAGGTCCACCTAGTTCATGACTCTTTCAAGAAAGTAGTCAGAGTCTTTAAAAGTAGCAAGCCAGGAAAGCATTGTTATTGGAAAATTGCATCTAAATAGCGACCAAAGTCACCAGCACACTTTAATTATAATTTAAGTTTAAAGCTTTCCCAAGTCAAGACCTTGATGCCACGTAAATCAAAGCTCCCCATCCTTTAGATCATGTATAAAACTTATGCCATTGGAGTAAGAGCCTTTTGTGCTCCTAAGGTTCATCTTTTCTAATACTGCCAGTGTTTGCATTCTCATGCTATCTCGTTTTTGCAGGTTTTGTAATTATTGGAGGAGAAAACGTAGGGAAATTAGACCTTGGTATCTTTATCGCTTCAATTATCCCTGGGGGACCTGCAGACAGAGCTGGAAATATCAAACCAGGTCATTTTCCTTAGTTTTTAATTAGACTTAAAATACTTGCACAGTTTAAAGTTATCTGGATTTATTTCCTTATTTATACGTTCTTTGTCTTATTTTTATCTTTTTTTTTTTTTTTAGGAGGACGACTCATCTCTGTGAATAATATTAGCCTTGAGGGTGTTTCATTTAATACTGCAGTTAAAATCATACAGAACTCTCCCGATGAAGTAGAGCTCATCATCTCTCAACCCAAAGGTATAAAGGCAAATGCCTCTGCTGGCTATGTCATGCTAATAGTTAACTCAGGTCACTCATTTCTTAGGCACTGGGATGCAGTACTACATTCCTGCTACTGACTGCCAGTTAGAACAACCATACGCTAAAATAGTCGACTTCTAGTAGGTATCATGTGACGTCTCTGCCACATCAGTGTGAAAAAATCTATTTTGGGCTGCACTGCTGAACATTAAAGGAATTTTGGCATTTCTTGCTTTGAAAGAGAGTCATAGTCCTCTGCAGTAATGAAGCAAACACATTTCTGAACACTTATAATAGCACTGCTCCATTTCACAGTGACTAACTTATTCTATAGATCTGATTTCACAATCAGTTGAAATAGGAAGTTACTTTGTCCTCTTGTGCTGGGTTATAACTATTTTGCTTTAAGTTTACTTGCTATTTGCATTCAACAATGTCTTATTTTGGTATGGCTTTACAGACATGTATGAAGAAGGATTAAATGAAGAAAAGAATCTATCAAGAGGAAACAGCACTAGTGGATCTGAGATCTCTTGTGTAGACAGTGGGAGAAAAAAGATTCAGGACTGTCATACAGCTCTTCCCAAAGAACAGGACACAAATATAGATGAACTTGAGAAAACTCTTTCCTGGAATTTAGCACCAAAACTGGGCCCTAGGATTCCAGTCCCTTCAGCTGATAGCCTGGATGTAGAGGTAACTGAGATTCTGATGTTGCTTAGTAACATTACACCCAGCACACAGCATATAACAACATACCAGCTACATGTAGAAGGGAAAGTAGCTGTGAAGGAAAGGAAACCTTGGAATAAATTAATTTGGAAATGTCAAAATGATAGACATGTCTGGAATATGTGAATAAATGGGGAAAATGTTCTACAAAATGTTTTAAAAATTCTCCTTCCTTTTCCAGTAGATGGACAAAATTTTGATTATTTTCTTGCAATCTTTTAAGTTTTCAAACCAGTCACAGAACATTTCGTGTCTAATTTCCTACTTTTAGACATCCTCCCTATACATGCTCAGGTTATGTGCATTTAGACAGATTGCATTTTGAGTATCATTAGCATAAGCTTCAAATAATATCAGTGATATAAATGGTATCACTCCAGGTTTACAGTGACAGCAGGATCAAACCCTTTATATCTTCTGGAAATGCTCTCTTCCTTTTTTTTTACTTCCTTTCCCCCCTTTATTTATAAAATGAGATGCTGTAATCTCATTAAAGTTTTTATTTTTGAGACAGGCAGCTGATTCTTCCCACTTACCATCTCCATCAGAAACCAACTCAAAGGAAATCTACACGGTGGAGCTTGTTAAAGAAGATGGGACTTTTGGAATCAGCGTGACTGCAAGTGTTACTGTTAATCTTGCACTGTGTCTGTCAAATTGTTACATGACTGAGAACAAAGACAGAAGATAAGCTGATAACAGAAACTCTTAGCATGACACATTTTAAACCCCAAGTGTCCAATTGATTGACATAGAATGCATGAACTACTGTCTCTGCTCATTCCCTGGTTCTTACCCACACAATCCGTGAAAGAAGCGTCCTGGCACAAAGCACGCGGCAGTACAAACCCTTTTTGTCCTTACTCAATTTGAGAACGAGATCTACCACTGAAAGCGGAGTTTGGTCAGGGAGGACTAGAGAAGGCAGCAGTGAAAACTGTCTGCTACATTTGAATAATAATTCCTTGTCCTAGCTATTTGAGTTGAATTTACCCCTCCAGGCTGAGATGTCTTTACGGTCGTTGCTGAAATGGAATGGGAAGCAACAGCCACTTCATTGCTGAAATTAAGGGATGTTTCTTTCATCTGAATTTGGCCAGGGATGTAGATGGATAGAACATGGTTCTTAGTTTAATCTGGAATTTCTTGGGAGTGCCCAATTTCAGGTCCATGCTTTATATATTGTCTGAAAGATTAATAATTTCAGAATGGATATTGCACAGCTTAGAAGCTGGGCTACAGAATAATTGAAAGATGCAAGATCACTTTATGGGAGCATAGGGAAAAACTGATGAACATTTAGTAAATATTTTTATATAGTCACATATAAATACATTGCATTTTCCTGAGAAAATAAAATAAGATTACTGCCTATGGAAGTATATTCTAACTAGATGGGGTTTTGAAGTAATAGCCTCTTTCCCTTTTTTCCAATATTTAAAGAAAAAATTAATTTCTGAAGCAGTTACTTTGCAATGCATGTGTAAATTGCTTTGATTTTTACCACAGGAAGAATATATGAAGACTCTAATCTGTGGGCATGTTTTGCAGGGTGGAATTAACACCAGTGTGCGTCATGGTGGGATATATGTGAAGTCAATTATTCCCAGGGGACCAGCAGATAAGGACGGACAAATAAAGATAGGTAACATGTCTGGCAATAAAACCCTGGGCTGCAGAACTAAGTGTTAGTTTGGACAATGAAACACATTTGGGATTGGAGGTCTTACAACTGTGAAATGTAATATACGGTCCATCATTCCTCAGCCTGTCCCTGTACTACATGTAGGGATCCCACTGAGAAACCAGAGGCCTCATAACAACATTGTAGAGTTACTCTCTGTAGCTGCCATCAGACTAGTGACTCTGACATTATTGTTACTGTGATAACCAGATGCTATCACTGCATTTACTTACAGAATACCCTGGAATGTTTTAGCTGCTAGTTATAGAATGCTGTACAGCAAGCAGTATTGCTTTCCTATGAATTAATACTAATTTGACCCATGTAAGCATGAAGACCTATTGTAACGTGGGCAGCCTCAAGGTTTACACCCTCTGAACCTGAACATCAAAGCAACTTGATGTTCTTTGGTTTTTTTACCCCAGGTGACCGTCTGCTGGAAGTAGATGGCATCAGCCTCTGTGGCATCACGCACAAACAGGCTGTGGAACACCTTAAGAAATCTGGCCAGGTTTGTACAACAGCAGAGATCAGTAAGATACCCAGTAGATGAAACTGGACTTAGTATGAAGCACAGTAGCCAAGCTTGGCCTAAAGAACCACTCCCGCTCTGCTCCAACCCATTCCTCTAGACAGAAAAGTAAAAAGATTTAGGGCTCACTGTGTCCTATGTAACTGGAACATGTTCATCACTGTTTTAGATTGCCAACCTGGTTCTAGAAAGGGGAAACTACCAATCGGCAGACCAATGTCTGACTTCTAATGACAGAAAGGAGGACCAGTGTGCAGTTGTTTCTGTGGCAACATCCCTCACAGATGGTACCAAGGACTGCTGCTTTTTGACAGATGGTAAGTGATAAAGAAGGAACTCAGGGTGACGTCCTACAGTGTGCAGGAAAGGAATGAATGAAAATAATTCTATGAAATTTCTGTGGGTTGGAAGGAAAAAACTGCATACTGAATAAAATGATAATATTCAATATTAATGACATTACCAAAAATCAATTCTGAACAAAATATTTCTGATGTACATAAAGTTACAGTGGCTAGGTATAGCTGAATTTATCCTAGGCATAAATACTGTACTATGAGCTCAGTATGTAGTATGATCATAAATACTGTAGTATAATCTCTCAGCCTTGTGAGATTGGGTTGGCAAGGGGACACTCCTGTCTGTACTCCACAGCACTCTCGGGCAGGAAGCAGCTCTGTGGATGTGGCCAGGCTGTCACCCAGAGAGAACCTCACCAGCACAACTGCTGATGCTGTGACAGTGATGAAGCTGGAGTGAACTGGAGACTGCCATCACTTAATTTCTTAAAAGCAGAAGATTTAGAGATCACTTACACAGAATTTAGCCAACAAATAAATGCTGTATCTTTTACTGAAGGTTGTCTCATAAACACTAAGTCTGAACCGTACTTTTCCAACGGGCAGTTACTCCTCTACACTGGAATTCAGCTACAAGCATGGTGTTTGGGAGTGGCCTGACCTCTCATTCTTGACTGGAAAGAGCAGTAGCTCCAATTCTAGCTTATGCTGGTTAGTGCAAGACCTAAACTAACACCGGGCAGTTACAGAACAGTAAAATCTGTGCAACACTTACAGAAGAATGTCAGCAAAAGATAGAGTGTGAATCTCTTTATGTTGGTACAAAAAGCCTTTTCTGTTATGAGCTTGTACCAGACTGTGAACACATGGTGAAATAGATTCTAGTTTTCCCTATTCTGCCTGTGAGATTTCAAAGACTTCTGTAAGATAAAGAAACACCTAAACCTTCTTTCGACATTAGTATCAGTAGATCTACCTCTGCAGCATACAGGGAAAAAGTCTTTTGAGAGTATAGTTTATATCAGCTCCTTAGGGGGTACATGTGCCATGGTTCCCACTTTTTTTTCAATCTCTGCTTTGAGCAGACAATACATTTGAAGTGAAATTAACCAAGAATTCTGGAGGCCTTGGATTTAGTGTTCTGCAGATGGAAGGAGATGCTTGCGAACACCTTGGAGGAGCTATTGTTAGGATCAAAAGACTGTTTCCAGGGCAGCCAGCTGAAGAGAATGGAGAAATTGAAGTCGGAGACGTCATTTTAGCTGTGAACGGGAAACCTCTCCATGGGCTCCTGTATCAGGTAGCAGGAAGTATTATTACTGGGGCTCCACATGGGTAACCGGTTAATAAAGACAATGCATTTAAACTTAATTATCACCAGAGGGAGGCAGAACTTGCATATAATTAATCTGATTTCTATGCAGGATTCTTCTCTAGAACTCCTACGTAGAATTTCCTTTCTAAATGAATTCTGACAGAGAATTTCTTCTGCTATTTAATTTATAAGTTTCTACCACTAATGTATGAGTTCTATTGTTAGATGCACACCAGTTGTTAATTAGTTGGAATCTCTGTTGCTGTTGCAACATGCTGTTGCATGATTGGAACAATTTTCCCCGTGGTCATTTGTGCTTCGTAATGTCATGCTAAATATAATGCCCCAGATTCAAATTTCTACCAAGAGTGGTAAGTCCTGCCTAAGTTTTTAACCTGGCATGACAAATTCTATACTCAATGAAGAAATTAAATGGTAATGGCCTACATGTGGATTTATTTTTTTCATTGGAATATGGCAGTTTGGGGAGCTATGCTGAAATAATTGACCAAAGATGTGTTACTGCTACATGTGGTTTGAATGAATTTGCCTGAAAATTCTTTTTTCTTCAAGAAAAGAAAATTAATTAACCTAAACCTATGTGTCTGTTGGTGAAACAGAAGTTTGTAAACAGAACTGACTTGACTTTAGATACATGTTCACATATAAACTATGGTCCACTTATATGACAGTCCATCAGTGGTGACTACTGGCCCTCAGACACTGCTGAGAGGCACAAATACGAGAAATGTAGCATTCACAATAAAAATTTTCTCCATCTCTGTTGGTAAAATGACGTGTACGACAGACTGTGTTCCATCAGAAATATAATACTGTTTCTTTCTGTTTAGGATGTCCTGCATTTGTTGAGAGGAGCTCCTCGAGAAGTTACATTGCTACTTTGCAGACCACCAAAAGGTGTTCTTCCAGAAATAGAGCAGATTGCTCTGGTAAGGCAAAGCTTCTGATAGAAATTTGCTTCTGTAAACATGGAAAGACACTACTACATTTTCTATCCAGTCTTGAACAAGGCAACCTTCCCTTTTTTCCAAGGCCCTCTATTCCATTTCTTTCCCTTCCTGGTTTCAACTCAACCTGTAGAGTTCAACTGATATTTCCTTAGCAACCAAAATAATACAAATCTAGCAGATGTGAAACATACTTATCCCAGTCCAACAAGTTTTGAGTCGCTGTCCTGTCACTGGAGTAAAACAGCCCATACCCAAGCATGTCTTCTAGTGGTGCTTCTAAAAATGCTCTGCCAGATCCTCAGCCAGAAACTGCAGATATTCTCAAATGCAGCTATTGTAACTCCCCAAAATGAGAAGAAAATAAAGAACTTTTCCTATCCAGAGTATCTCTTAATGAAGTTAAATAAATGAAATAATGGTTTTAACTGGTTATTCAGGTTCTTATTGATAGTTAGCAGAATCTGCAGGGGGAAAAACAAAACACAAATAAAACAAACACCCCCCCAAAACACCAAACAAACAAAAAAACCCCCCCAAAAACCAGAAACCAACCAAACACAAAACAAAACAAACAAAAAACCCCAACCAAACTGTAGACACTGCAGAGACTAAAACAGTGCCATTAGATGTGCTAGCATTATTACTGCTGCTTCATGAACACACCTCATGGACACATGACAAGTACTCTTATAATGACTATGCATTTGTACTACTCTTGCTTCATTCAGAATGGCCCACTCATGGTGCCTGTCCCACTAGGATTTATAGCCACCCACGGGCAGACAGAAATGGCAGTCAGAACCATCTCCAGATAACAAACTGACTCCTGCTGCTCTGCTGCAGTGTGCCCTTGGCTGATTTCTATGGTCAGTGGCACGGGAATCAAGTCTGGAAGTTACTTCTATGGAATGAAGAGAATACAGACACAAAATTGAGGCATGATATGAACAGAAATAATAAAAAAGAACCTCTAGGAAATAATTCATTGGGAAAAGTGATCTGGTGTTCTAGTTTTGACTGGAACTCCTGCAGAACATGAAAAATAAGCATAAAGACAGAAGAGTTATTTGGTGAGAGAGTACCTTCTTCTATTTTTTTCTCCTCCCTTCCAGCTACCATTTGATATTTTCTCATTCAGAAGCTTATTAATACTGCTTTTTCAAAATATTTTTCTCTTGAAGGAAAAAAGATGGGAGATTAAAAAGGAGTTAAACTAACCTTTCTGTTATTTTGATAGACTCCAGCACCATCTCCAATTAAGGACTTTGTGGCAGAAATGCCAGGCAGCACAGAGGCAGGAAACAGTATGGATCAATCTACCAGTGATGGAGGTAGCACCTCTCCAGACCTCGAAGAGTGCCTTGATTCTCCAGTGGGAGAAGATTTCAGTGAGCCTCCTGAAGATGACAGCTCAGCTTATGAAGAGCAGGAAGCTGAGTTTCAAGAGAAACCCATACAGAAACTCCCAACTTCCAGAGAGAGTTTCTATAAGCATCTTTGGAAGATTCATCAAGAAGCTTCCAGTTCTGAAGCCTTCCACTCCCTAGAGGAAGAAGTGAAGCAGACCTGCTACTCACCATGTGAATTTGGACAGGCCAAAAGGTAGGGAGTACCGAAATCTGTTCTGCAGCCTTCCTTTGACTCTTAGAATTTTGAAAGTGAATCACTTAGGTTTGAGTACAGTGCTCTCTGCTCTAATCACTCCTGATTACTGAAGATTTTATTTTATCATCTTATTCTGACTCACCTAATCTGCTTTCCCTGTTTACTCTCATTTTATTAGAATTTTGCGTAAGTCTGCATTGCAAGATACTTGTAAGAGTTCTGCACCACTGTAATCATTTATGCTGTTCAGCTGAAGCTGGTTGCCATTTGAAATCAGTGGAGAGACTCTCGTTCAACTAAATAGGAAACAAATACTTTTTTATGGATTATATGAGCTTTTACTTTCAATTTTTTTCAGAGTTGACTTAAATAGGCACCATAATTTTTTCTTATTGTGTGATTTTTTAATTTCAAATTTTTTCATAGGAACTAAAAAAACCTCAGAAGACAAACTGTGATCAAGGAGGAAAAAAAAAAAGTTATTTTCTGTTTCTGGTCTTCAGAAGCCAATAGAACCCCTGAGTCAGAGGAATTATACAATAAAATATAGTGCAAATGGACTCAGTCTCCTTTTACACTCTTTTGGATATATCAGACACTGTCACACAGAAGACAAGCCATTCCATTTTCATCATCTTTCCCAGTGCAAAAAAATATAAATTATCAGAACAGAAAGGATTGATGCAAAGACAAATTAAAAGCCTCATAGCGGCCTTTAACTTACAGCTTTAATAATTTTATTGAGAAACTAATTTCTATTTCTCCACACAGTCACTTGAAATAATTTTGTTACTTTTTACACTCATCAAGCACAGCCCCAGACAGACATTCCAGTCTCTGGGAAGTGACAGCACTACCTGACACTGCAAGTCAAGTGGGATCATAATTGCAATTCATAATTTTAGCTTCTCTTTGTTGAGTGGAGAAGCTTCACTCTATTCATGAATGAAGCTCCTGCTTAATTATCTGCTTCTTTACTTCTGGGAGTAAAACCAGCAGAAATATGTCTGCAGCAAACATATTTGCCAAGAGATAATACAGATTCAACAAAACTATGTCTATTGTGGGAAAATATCAATTCCAAGAAAAGTTTTGGGTTCTTCCCAAGAAGGAAGTTCTGAAATAAATGTTTTTGTTTGATACATTTTCAGTATCATTTAGTATCAGCTTTTGCATTTTTTAAAGGCAGCCAGAGAAGTTT
Organism: Rhagologus leucostigma; assembly: GCA_013397725.1. Lineage (NCBI taxonomy): Eukaryota > Metazoa > Chordata > Aves > Passeriformes > Rhagologus > Rhagologus leucostigma. The sequence goes on from VZTD01000532.1 coordinate 408,773, forward strand.
AAGATGGCATGCATTTCAAACAGTATTTTAAACATAATCTGAATTTAAATTCTTCCAGCTAAAACCACACAAAATCCCCAGAAGGAAATAGGCATTAATAAAGGACTTCCTTTTGATTAATGAAGATATTTCTTCAGATTGCTCAAAACATATTATGCAAATGTATTAATTTTCTGATATGAATTTTATGGAGATCTTCTGTGATTTCATACAGAACGTGCAATTTGTTTTCATTTTAGTTGTCTATGTTTTCTTGGGAGATGATGGACAGTTCACTTCTATCAAAGAGCAAAAGATCCTGGCTGACTTAGATATGAACACATCATCTTAAGTGTTTTTAAGATGAATGAGATTTAGCAGGATTTCAATAAGGATTGATATGAAGAAAACATACTTTAAAAAAAAAAATTTGTTTCCAGCATTTTTACGAGCTTTAATGCTGAATTTTTGGGATACAATGTCACAATTGGTTCATTAACGACAACAGCCAAAACTATTAAACGCAGCATGTATGATTACAGTTCGGACTTGAACACCAAAAGTGACGAATACTTTGTCTGCAATACAGTGGAATAGATTCAATAATAATTTTAATTCAGTTAATTTAATAAGTCCATTGATGTCTTTCGGACAACTCATATGCTTCAAGGTAAGCATCAGAATAAAGGCAAGCTTTCAAAAATGAGTAAGGACTTCTACTTTTCATGAAGAAACAGGAACCACTTCCTATTTCATGTTTCTGGTCTGTGCCCAGTTACCAAGGAAAGACCTGTAGAAGCCAGAAATGTGGCTGACATTCGTTTTTCAAGACAAATACTAATATAAAAATTGTAGTGGTATTTTAATGTGCATACCACTTACCAGAAAAGTTAATTAATTTGTTTATGGAAGATGAAATAATTAATGGTCTAGGCATTGTCCAATTATTATTTTTGAGAAGCAACCAAAGTACTAACTAATGCCTTAAAAAATTAAAAGACTGCAAGATTTTGCAAAGGTAAATAATGAAAGCTTTTTAATCTTTCAAGTAGCTTTGCAAAATATTGATTACTTTTTTTTTTTATATACTAGCGTTGGAGGATTCAGACAGCAATTCAATACCATGACTAGTAATTCAGTTAAAATGAAAATAAGGTAATGTATAAGCAGTAGAGTTTTCAGTGGCCATCTAATAAAGCATGTGGAGGAAAACCCCAGCACTGCAATCTTTATTTTCCAGCCACGTATTTAATAAGAGTCATGATGACCTATCGAACACAAAATGTATGCCTGAAACTCTCTCTCTAACCCCTATTGATGAAGAGTATCTCACTATCAGCTCAATGTCTGTGACCTCACTTTCACGAGGACGAAGCTCCAAGACAGTCTCTGCAACCACTGCAACCCCACAACCACGTGTTTGTGGTCCCTCATCATCATCCCTGCCTGCTAGAGAGACACATGACAGTGACAACGAATGGGAGGACTTGGAGGAACCAGAGGAAGAGAAGGAAGGAAATGAAGACTGCACTCAGGTATTTGATAGGCACCAAATTACTAACAGGTAGAATACAAGGGAAAAGAAACAATTTAAAAAATGTTACATTCTTAAACACTCATTTTAACTAATTTACTATGCTAGTTCTACATTACCTTTTTTTTTTTAACTTTCCTGAATATCCACAATCTTCAAATAAAGCAGACCTTCCACTATGCCCAGCTCTCCAGAATTTCTAACCATTTTCCTTAAGGCTATTTCTTTTTTCTTGACATCTTACTATTTCTCCAACTTTCCAAAATTCTGCAGTATTATTCTCAGCGTACAAAGGCCTAAAAGCTCTCTAGTAGCTTCTAAAATTAACTGGAGTCAGCTACTTGGGTTTCTTATGCCATGTTTCAAGCCCATGCAGAAAATCACTTTGTTACAGTGATACTGCTGTAATGTCCTGATAAGAAAGTATGATCCTTGTGCTAATTGCTATTCAAAATATAAGGCTCAGTCCTGCCAAATTCTGAACATCTTGCATTCCTACTGACACTAATGAGCTCTGAATTCCTCCTAATTTGAGAGCACCGCGGACAAAATTTAGCTCCAGGCATTTCCTTCAGTGGAACAGCAATAGCAGTAACAATAATCTTTGCACCATGCTATTGCAATGCTTGTCAGCTCAGATGACTCCAAGCCTTTTTTTACACATTCCAAATGACCAAATCCCAGGTCCTGGTGGCATTCTCTGCCTTATTAGGCCCTATCAATCAATCCACATGAACCTCGACAATTCTGGGATATGGCAGAACACCTTTTGCATACTCTTGTTGTACCTTCTGAGGATCTGATTCCTACCTGCATATAAAAATAATGGAAGATGTTAACGAAGCAACAGAAAAGCCTACATCAGACATACCTTGTGCTTGTTTTAATAGGAAATGGAGATCTTTGTGACTTTGACGAAGTCAGAGAACAACGGTTATGGATTCTCTGTAGTTCTTAACAAAATGGACACCTGCCTGTACGTTGATGAAATCTTGAACGATCCTGCCCTTTCTGATGGAAGATTGAGAAGGGGAGACAGAATCATTATGGTACAGTAATTGTTTAAGTTTAAATAGAGGAGAAAATATTTGCAGATCAATGTCATTTAGCTTTGGCATTCTTCATTTGGTAGCACCCAGTTTATCACCTTTTTAGGTATGTAAATAAATCAGAGAATAAATCTAATTCTGCTGACCTCAGTTGGATAAATTTCAGACTGAATAGATTGTATGACCAGGCAAATAACATGAATCTAGGAGCAATGCAAGACAAGTGAGACATTAAATGCCTTCCCAATTAAATTACATAAATTGAATTAATGTAATAAGGTGATAGGTGACACACAAAGGATGCAGGAATTATGTCCTTTGTAATGTAAGAATAAAACCTTTTTTTCAGCCTAGTTCATGTTGTTGCATAAGACTCTCTTCTTTGTTTTTTTGCAACAAGACCTTGAGTTTCAAGGGAAAAAAAGTTATTTTTATTAAAGCTCTGCATTCAGAAAAATAAAGGTTCAAAAAAGAAATATTACTGCAATCTTAACTGTTGAATTTACTGACATTAAATACCACAGCAAAACAGTAACAAGGAAGTAAAAACTAATTTCAGTTCATATGCAAAATCAGAGTGGAGGGAGAAGTAAATGATGGTCAATGAGATCTATGACATGATTTTACTGGTTTGTCATTTAGGTGAATGGAATTGACGTCACATCTTTACCATGCAATGAAGTCCTGACTTTACTGCAAAGCTCTCCTCCAGATCTGCACCTTGTGGTTGGTCGTGCTGACAGTGACCCACATCCCTCAATTAGGCCAGATGAGATTCCTGAAATTACTCTCACAAAGGGTTCCAACGGACAGCTAGGTGTGTAGTAAATGCTGTACTTGCTATTTTGGACAGGAATGACAGCATAAGGAATCATAAGCAACTGTGGTCTCGGATCAGTATGATCCAAACTGACCTTGACACCTTTATGCTCTTCGTGATCACCCATGACCAAGGAATGAGAGCTTTATTTTGGGCAACACCTAAGAGGGAAGACTAATATCGCTTATTAGACTAACGAAGATAGTTGGAAAAATGATCTTTGCGTTATTACCCTATTAACTGAATTTCTGGCAGATTTCCAGTCTCATATTTTTTATGTTACTGACGTACATAAGTTTTGGGTAGTTGGATAATAATGTCTACTACCTGCAGAGACACATAAAGATGTATTTGGAGGGAAAGAAAAAAACTGAAGAAAAGGTAAGATTTAAGAAGGATGACCCACAGGTTGAGACTACAGTTTGCTATTCAAAAAATCTCCACTTGAATCCTTGATTCACCATAGACACAAGGCTTTATCTACATTGTGCAATACAAATGATAAAAGAAATCATGTGAGTTCCAGGAACAATGTGAGTTCCTGGTATTTCTGCAGCATGTTGTGAGTACTGCACACAGATAAAACTGTAGGCTCAGGAAATAGTATGGCTATATTTGCTCATGTACAACATCCTGTTTCCAGGTAGGAACTAGTTTGTTCAGAGATTCTTTGAATGTCGTTTGCACTGTGTAGGCACCTCCTCAGCTGTCGTAGGCCTCCATCCCCAATGGCACCCTGAAGACTGCAAGGCATTTAAATGTGCTGGTAATGAGGGAGCTGCTGCTATGCAGCTCAGTGTCCTATTGCAGTGACTGTTGAACATCAGGTGAAATAAAGCACTACAGAATCACTAAAACATAGAGATGGACACCACCATTTAAGTTTTTCCATACTTTTTTTAACATCTAGTGGCATTTCACTCTCTCAGTCCAGCTTGTACACCCATCTTACTGGGGCAAGATTGTAATATATAATGTCAGTGATTTGTTCAGCCTATCTTTCAATGGCTCACATGCATTCCACTAGACTTTATGTCACTGACAGTGAAATTCAAAACACGCTGCCACAAAAGATGCTTTCTCTGCATTATTCTAGGCTTGAAGCTGACAGGAGGAGCTGGAAGCAAGTTACAAGGTATTTATGTGCTAGAGATAGTGCCTGGCTCTCCTGCCAGTGTGGAAGGCAGTTTGCAGCCACGAGATCAGATTGTTTACATCTGTGGACTGTGGACTGAGGGCATTAGCCTGGATGATGCAGTGAGAGTGTGTGAAGCTGCCACCCAGGATGTTCAAATCAAAGCCATGAGGTAAATCTGAGCATACTTGATCCTAATGCTGAAGCAGGTTTCTAAATTTTACACCAACAAGTGAGACAACAAAAAAGAGAAAAATGCTTTATCTCAAAGGTCTGAATGTTGCAACCTGATAAATAACATTCGTAAGAAACTGTAACTCCTTGTAATTACAACTAACACAGCAAGCACAAGTAGACTCATACAATGAAAATGAGAACTCTTCAAATTTAATAAGCCAAAAATAAATATGAAGCCTTTAACTGTGAGGCTGAGCACCATTTTCATACATCTTGTTCTCTAGGGAAAATCTTTGTATTTCCACCACTAGTGTCAAATTTCTCCTTACAATCTCAGATTCACAGCTACAAGCAAGAAACTACCTCTGACAGGAGGTAGTTTCCAACAGCAAAACATTTTAGAAAGGTACTAAAAATGCAGCATTTAATCTGCAGCATGAACAAAAAGTCTTTCCAGGCCTGAACAATAACCGGCTGTAAAGGATTTCGCTCATCAGTTCATGGCTGCACTTTAGATTCATTGTGTTCCACAGTCTGATATCACACCAGCAGAGGTCCTGGACTGATGCAGAAATAGCTTCCAAAGATCTCAGAGGAACAGTAAAATATTAACCCAAAGCATGTGAATAACTAAGTTACATAACCAGAGCATGTGACAGAATGGCTGTCACAGCTGTCTTAACATAGTTCAAACTTTTATCATTGTTTTATTAACTTGTGCTTATCTAATGGAAGAAGAAACTGCTGCCTCATTAAACATCTTGCTGTACAACAAGTTAGTAGGCAGCACCTCCTGATTGTCAGAATTTACAAACCAAGGAGGTAAACAGAAATAAGGTAAAGGAACTTACAAAAGAGCATTCCCACTTTATACAGGGAATAACCAAAGCTGAATTCAAAATGGACCAGAAGTAATTCTGTATTGGGCAGGTGATTTACCATGCTTATTTTTTTCCTAACACGTTTCAATAAAATGTTTCACTGTAGTCAAATATTTTCATATACTGATATAAATTCTCTTTAGAAAAGCATCACTAACAAAATAATAGAAGCACAACTACAGTTTAGACAATTGACTTTCTAAAAATAATTTTCATATGTGCTTTACAAAGCATGCAGCTCTTAATGGCTCACATATTTCACTTTTTCTGCCCCCAGAAATGGCAATCCAGTGGTTCCTATAGAGCAGGAAAATAGTAAGTAAGGCTAATATTTTTGGGTTTTAGTTCAAAACTTGCTTCTGATTTTGAAAATATTAAGCATAAAGTATTGATTCATTGAAAAGTTATTAACAGATTGTAACTTGGAATTCAGTATTTCTCTTATGGCCATTTTAAGAGTCTGAAGAAAATTTGATAGCTGTTTAAGGACAGAAATAAAATGTATAGTTCTCTGTAAAAAATAATTTATTACATATTTAGTTTCTATTTTTTTAATTTGTTATTAAATAGGAATTTTATGTGGTCATGTTTCAACATCTGTTTTAACTGAAACTGTTCTCTGAGGAGTTTTCCAGCACTTCTTGAGCCAGTATTTAATATGAGCTACTACTTCATCATCTAGACCACTTTTTAAAACTGTTATCAATAAACTATGTAAAATCAGAAGCAGGCAGCACCAATATCTCTTAGTAAATATAAATATCCCTGTCAGGGGAGATATTTGATACTCTAACTGATACAAAACTTCAGTAATCATCTGCACTACAAAGACTTGACCAGATTTGCTCTAGCAGTGGAAGGAGTCTCATCAAGCACAGGTTGCACCTGCACCCTCAGGTGGAAGGAGAGGTATCACATCTAGGTCAGCATATACAAAAGGTGTTCATTATGCAAGTAGTACTTTCCAATGCACACTTGGCTGCATTAAGTCAGGCCTCATCCCAGTTTCATTTACTTGAACGGATATCTCACTTGGTTTTTTTAAATCACGCAAAGATGACCTACAAAAGTAACCCTGGACCGCAACTGTTCACATGCCTACACTCATCTGAATACTGGCATATGGTTACCTGAAGAACTTACTCCAAGTCAAGTTAGTTACAGATTTCCTACTTTACTGCACATAGCCATGTGTTTGTTTCTATAAACTGAAGTGATTTTCTACAATATATGGATAAAGTTATGTTAATGCGTAACTCTCAGAACTAAAGCATCGCAAACGTATATCCCGGTAGGACCTTGCTCACACAGTCTTGTGTGAGCTTTGCAGATTCCAAGATTTCTCAAGACACCTTCAAATAGGTAACCTGATCCACCTCTGATACAGAATTATGAACTCTACTCTGGCACAGTTACCTGCCTCTTCTATAAAACACGATGTGTAAGGTCCTGCACATGGGTCGGAGCAATCCCAAGCACAAACACAAGCTTGGCAGAGAACGGACTGAGAGCAGCCCCGAGAAGGACTATAGGGTGTTGGTTGATGATAAGCTCAACACGACCAAGCAATGTCCAATCACAGCCCAGAAATCATATCCTTGGATGCACCAAAAGCAGTGTGGCCAACAGGCTGGGGGAGGGGATTCTGCCCCTCTGCTCCATGAGACCCCACCTGGAGTGCTGCGTCCAGCTCTGGGGTCCTCAGCATAAGCAGCACATGGACCTGGTGGAGCAATTTAAAGAGGAGGCCATAAAGATGCTCAGAGGGCTGGAGCACCTCTCCTATAAAGACAGGCTGGGAGAGTTGGAGTTGTTCAGCCTGGACAAGAGAAGAGAAGAGAAGACTCCAAGGAGACCTTATAGCAATTTCCAGTACCTAAAGGGGTACTGGAGAGGGACTTTTGACAAAGGCAGGTAGTGACAAGGGGGAATGTCATCAAACTGAAAGAGGGCAGTTAGTTTAAATCAGATAGTAGGGAGAAATTCTTTACTGTGAACGTGGTGAGACACTGGAACAGGTTGCCCAGAGAAGTTGTGGACACCTCATGCCTGAAAATCTCTAGGTCCCGGCTGGATGGGGCTTTGAACAACCTGGTCTAGTGAAAGGTGTCCCTGCTCATGGCAGAGGGTGGGAACAAGATGATCTTTAAGGTCCTTTCCAACCCAAACCATTCTACGATTCTATGATTCTTCCCTTTTATAGGCACTTTTAAAAACCTATAGTAATTTTGTATTTGGTGTTCCATTTGCTATCATCACTGACAGATTTATAGATAAATCTGCAATACTTTGTTATTAAGAAAGTAAGCCTTCATTTTTATAGGCTCTCTTAGCTACAAGAACACATACTAAAACTGCAATTGCAACAGGTAGCTTTTTTTTAAACTACAGGACATTCATTATTTTCCATTATTCACACACTGAGAGTACTTTGTGGAAGACAGCTAAGATCATCAAAATAAGATAAAGCAAAACCACAAAACTGGAGGGGCTGGGTAGAGGTGGGAGTGTTCCTTCATCTGCCTGATCATTGCCACGTGTCTAGAATGACTCAGTCTGATCTCTGATTGTTGTTACAATTTTTAAAATAGCAATGGCTGAGATGCAGTATCTCTGCAATTCACGACTGAAATGTTTATATCTCTGTGCAAATTGGCAAACTTAATCATGCACTAGTCTCTTCATATAGTATCAATATTGGATATTGACGCTTTGTTTAATAACCTAAGCACAGAGTTTACATTCCATGTGTACATGAAGTTTAGCAGGAGGCCTGTCAGAACAAACATATGCGTATGTTTTTAGGGCCACCAGCTGAAACAGAGAAACCCAATATTTGTTTGTCAAATGAAAACCTGAACTCCCAGGAACAGCATCTGCTGCATCAACATGGTAAGGAACTTTGCATTTTTCAATTAGGATTTGTAAAATTTTGTGCCTTCTCTTTGAAAGAAAATAAGTCTATAGGTGGTAGTGGCATCGCCTGGGAAAGATTAACTCTTCATAAAAAAACCTGCCTCCCTCAGAGTTTCAGAGAACATTTACACATCACTGTTGTCCATGTGGTATCTCTTATGCTGTCACCCCAAGAGAAGCACGCAGTTTTTAAAGCTTGTTTTGGAACCTGCTCACAGAGAGGTAAAAAGTCACAGTGCGGTTCACATTTTAGGAGTTTTAGGCCACATAAATCCATAGGATTTATTTTGTATTTCACATATAAAATATAAAATGTTTTATTATGTCTCTGAATAAGATTTTTGAGTGTTATACCATAGAATATTTTACCAGTACAACTATCTAAAAATTGTTGTTGCTTTTTCACAGAGAAACATTTGGAGGAAACAAACTGTGATGCTCAGCAGAACACTCCCAATTCTCCAGAATGTAAAGTAAGTGACACTCTAAGGTGTGAGGTGGTTCATCAAGTGAAGTGAGCTATATGGAATGAGATTTTTTCAATAACAGTATGAAATGTATTTTCTTCCTCTCTTTGAAAACGTGAATATAATGCACTTGGAGAGTGTCCTGTAAGTGTTGAATTGTTTCAGCATTCACAGAGTAGAATGCACTGAGCACTTCCTGGGGACAGACTCTTCTGTTGCTGTTTTTCAATGCTTAGAAAGAAAGTAGCACAGGAAAAAACCACAGAATGACACAGCATGGGATTCTGGGGAAAATACGTGTAATTGTGAAACATTTTCTGCAACAATCTTTGAAAACTGAGATGAATATGTTTCATTCTGCAATTTTCAGATGGACATTTGAAAAGAGAGTAAAATTACCCCAAATCTTTGGAGTATTATGCAGCACTGACATAGACCAATATAATTTAAATTTGGGAAGAGTAATGCATTTTTAAATTATTTATTATTAAATTATGAATTCCTAAATACATAGGAATTGTTCTTGGGGGAAAAATAGTTATTTCCACGCTCAGCATACAATGCTTGAAAATTCTTACAAGTGCAAATATCACTTCTGTTGGTGCAAACACATGGAAAGTAATTTTAATTGAAGTTATCCAAATTGGGACTGATATTTCATGTAAATAGATTAACTAGTTTTCTTTGATTGTGGTTTGGAAAAAAAAAGCTGTCTCTTGTTAAAATTAGACCTCCAACCTGCCAAAAAATTGGAGCAATTTTCTCACTTATGATTATGTCATCACTATTACTGCTTCTTCTGCATGATTTAATCCATGAGGGTTTATCTGTTCAATTTGCAAAAATAATTTCCAAGGCTGGTATTTGTGGCATTGGAACTAGTCATGCTGAAAGTCATAAACATTTCTAGCTTGCTGCTATTTCTGACATAGTACTTGACCCTAAAAAAGCAGCTGATTTTAAAAGCAAATGAAGTGCTAAAGCAAAAGAGATGGGAATGTTGGGATTACAAGATTAAGATTTAAATTATAGAAAAATAAGAGAATGAACTGTGTACTTCATTACTGTCATGCTGGAGATAAGAATGCCTTATTTGTCAATTAAGGTGATTTATTTGTTATCTTATAAAAGGATTACAGAAGTAAACGTTTCTTTGCTCTTAAGGGGTTATTTTCCCCAGCAGCAATTATTAAAAAGAGTATGAAAATAAGTATGTGCTATTTTCATTCTGATACATACACGCAGCTGTTATGTTGATCCTTGGAAGCTTTACAGATCTATTCAAGAGTAGGATATATCCTATAATCCACATCAGACAGTGAGGACTGTGCAGCATAATGGGAATCTTTGGTAATAAAAATGCCAACAAAATACAGCCCTGAATAAACTCCACTTTAGACTGCATCTTTGTCTATTGTAGGACTTCATTATTAAGATTGAGCTGGAAAAAGCAGAAAATGGAAGCCTAGGATTTGCACTGGTAGGTGGAAAAAATGGCAGGGCTATCCTTATAAAAGCCATCAGCCCGGACAGCAGTGCAGATCTAGATGGGAGACTTCAAGTTGGTGATATCCTACTTAAGGTAATGATTGTTCTTCATTGCTTTGGCCTACATTTTCCCTAGTCCCTCTATAATGAGCATCTGTGCAATATAAAGGTGGTGCAGATTGGACATCTGATGCTGCTTTGCACAGTAACATGTAGAAGGTGGTGTCCCTCGGCTCCTGGTGGTCAGAGGGTTGTCCTGTTTGTTACCCCAAATTATTTCTTCTTCTCCCTCGACCAGTTTCAAAATTGTTTGATTTTCTGGTTTTCATTTACTTCCATCTCTTCTTCATCTTCTCGCTGAAGAATGGGGATATGCCCACTTACTATCTCAGACTATACTTTTGTGGTCATGCTGGCAATCATGGTACAAACACATAGAGATCAAGCAAGTTAGGAAAGAATTAGAATTCTCTCCCACAAATGGGAGAAAATGAGGACACATGAAATTCAAAGAAGTTATATAAAGATTGCTCAGTCCTAGGATATGTGATTAGAAAAACGTTTTGTGTTACAGGAATCTGGAAATACACATTGTTGTATTTTTCAGGTGAATGAGACTTTTGTGTCTGGTCTGCCACGCCAAACAGTTACAGATTTGCTGCGCAAGGCTCAAGGCACTGTTCAACTCACTGTCTGCCGAAGTGTGGCCTTGCATTGGGCTTATTCAGGCAACCAGAGCAACAGAGCTTCCACCCCCAACACAAAAGCAGAGCCTGGTAAGCAGCTACATCCGCGCACCATATGACAGGATTATGTGCTGCCTGAATTCAACTTTGGTATTAGCAAAACAAGTCAATTCTAGAGTTAGTCCTGTTTCATAGCTGTAGGTACAAACACATTCTTCACTCTGATTTGCAGCTCTGGCTAAACTGCTCAAGACATAGGACCACAAGGAAGGAATGCCGAAGCGTGATTTTTAAGTCTAGGAACCGTCTAGGAACAAAGCTATAAGACCCTCAAAGATGCTTTAACTCATCTTAAGTTTTTGAGTCATGAATGTTGGTCTGATTTTACCCCATTTTATACAAGTCACTGATGGAATCACAGCCCGTTTTTGACTCAGTTGCTAAAATACTTCTCCCACAAACTTCACATGCCATCACTCCTACTTATCTCCTGGAAACACTACGCCTCCTGTTCTGTCTGGCAGACAGATCCTCTCTCTTCTGGGCTTGTTCATGTTCAAATCCAGAAGCCTCTCCTCCCAGGTCTATTGTTATTCATTTGAGAGCACATCCATCTTGCATAGGGTAGTACTTAGAGAGATTACTAACTCTATGGAAGAACTTTGTGCTCTCTGCTCTGTTCTCCTGAATACTCAAAAATTAAATAATAATAAAAGCTGGGAGTGGAAGCAAGGATATAATATTGCCAATAGATTATGGAGGTATAGTCCTCAACTTTCTATTTCTTTGAATATTTAAACATTTCCTAAAATGTGGAGAAACTAAAGTGGGAAGGATATAGAATTCCTCTTTCTGGCCTGCTGGTTACAAACTGGAGGCTTTGTTTCAAGTATTCTTAGTCAAGAAGACACAGCAATTTCAATTTTCTTCTTACATGACATGGGTGAATTACATAGTTTCTGGGAAGTTTAAACTGTTTTCCTGCAAAGCACAATGGTATTATAGAAGTACTGGCAGCAAAGTTTATCTATGGTATTTGCCCCTTAGGACTGTGAAGGAACGAGCTGGATTAGGGAGGGCAGATTTAAATTGTTTCAGGTTTTTTTATAGTTGCTATCGATACAGGGCTTTACTTAAGTGTATCTTCTGGCAGTCTGCATTATGCTGGCCTCTTCAGTGGTGACATATGGCATTTGTCCTGTATTAACCCTCCCAGAGGATTCACGGAAGGGAGATTCTATGCCAGTTTAAGACACTGTATCTCAGTGCCTCACGTGAGGTCAAAGCCCTTTGGTGTAAGCAGCAGAGAAGAAATGGACCTATATTTTCATGCATTTGATTTTGGTTTTCTTTTCTGGTATTCAGCAAGTGGTGAGGAAAGCCTGCAAGCTCAGCCTGTTTTCAGTTTCAAGGAAGAAGGCTACAACCAAATGTGCAACAAGGTAAAATGAGAGAAGTATTCAGAAGTTATCAGGCAATGTACTCATATGTTTGTTTACAACATGGGTTTGCTGCAATGTGGGCAAGAACCACACCTTCTTAATGCAAAAAAGTTTAATGTGAGGGAAGTGTGCTGCAATGAGTGGAGCTGCTGACATTTGAGTGAGTCAGGATTCCGCTGAGATAAGAGCATGTGATAAGTATAATACATATGCTAAAAGGGTGGAGGGAAGAAAGGTTGCATATGCAAGTCTTGTTCAGATTCTTTATAATACTGAAATGAGTAATTTATTAATTTTACAATTCTTTTGGTATTTCTAAACCATATACATTAAAAGATTTCTATTCAACTGTCTCCACTAATATTCATAATTCAAATGCATCTAAATTTCTTCAAACATGGTTATGTTTTTGAATCTTAATAAGTTCTGCAAGACATTCCACATTAAATTTCACAGCATCTATTATTTCCAAGTTTAAAACTATAAAACTCCTCAGAAAATGTGAGAAATTTAGGTCCTCTTATCCTCCAGAAAACACATTAAAAACTCAAACCCTGATTCAAGTAATATAATTGAACTAGAAAAAGAAAAATTGTAAGAATCCTTGACAAGAATAAGCTGAGAAAACCTTGAAGAGGAATTTTTTTGTGGAAGTTTTAAGTATTCTGTTGAAATGGGTGTTGGAATTAAAGTCTTAGAGACTGGTGAAATGTAATGTCAAAATAAGGTCGTATCTGTGATCTGACAAAGAAGCGCACCCAACAAATAATATCAATGAGAAGTAAGAGATAGTAGTAAGGTTACAGGTTACCTATCAGATCCCTGAGTTAGCGAGGTATTAAAGCAAACATTTAGTTTTAAGCAATGTGGTTAAGTCTATCTAGTTCAGCACTGCACATGCCTAAATTTAAGCACATGCTTAGTATTTTTCCTGAATTGCTTCCATTAACCTCTCTCTTCTTCATTATTTCCAGCTTGCCTTTAGTTGTCTCCTATAAATAGAAACTATTTCTGCTTTACTTTGTAGAGCACAGCTGCCATCTACTCCAGAGATGCAGACTTTGAAAATGACAAGCTACTAAAAAAAAAAAAGTAAAAATGAAGCAGTAAAACACATTTTCTTGGCAAATTGAAAACAAAAATCAACACAGCAGTCTCTGATCTCTGTAATCAGTAGGTGCAGAAACTGGGTAGATGAATTCATGCTTAAATCAGAAGCTATAAATGTCCCTATTCAAATGGGGAAATACATGCACAAAATTAAGAAAATAAGGTGTAAGTGGGAGCTACCACTAAGATTCAGTAGTGGGGCATTCAGTAGTTTATACTGTGTAGTATGCCAGGGTGTTTTCTGGATGCATCTGAAATATTAAGCAGTGAAAGAAGAAACGCCAATTTGAACTAAAATTTAAATAATTATCTACCAAGTGTTACAGCTGAGAAGAAGCTACTTTCACATACTAACAGCAGATGTCCTGCATCATTATTTAAATGCTGGACCTACTTATTATTCTCTAGGATGGAAAAACAGCCACCAATACTATCGTTTCTATTGCATATGGAAGGTCATCAAGGGTCTGCCTTCTCTGTTAGTTGAGTGCTTCTTCAGCAGAGCAGCTGCACCCTGCTTCTACCATTGGCATCATTGTGTCTGAGATAAAAAAATGAAATTATTACCAACAGTTCCATCTCAGACACTGGTGCTTCCTGCTGCCAAGAAATCAGAGGGGAAGAGTGTGACTCATGATTCCTGTGATTGCATTTTCTTTCTGAGATCAGAGTGGATATAAAAAACTTCTCAAAAGTTCAGTCGTGCATGCTGAGATGCAGAGGTGTCTCTAGACTGTGATGTTCTATTGTTCAGAAACTTACAAATGCAGCTGATAAGGCTTTTTACTCCTACTAGATATTGCAATACACACTTTCTTCTGAAAGTGTAAACTATTCTATTTTCCCTTTCCTTCTTGAGTGAAGGACACATTCTGTCAGAAATAAGAAAGAGTGTTGATGAAAGTAACTATATTCTTGATGTTTCTGTATACTGATTTTTCACAGTTTTTTCTTATTTGAAACCTGCAGGACCCAGAAAGTACAGACAAATCTCCTCTGCAAGGTCAGCTAGCTGGACAAGACTATAAGGATATAAGTAACATTTCAGACAGGTAAGTATTTCAAATGAAATAAAACTATTAAAATAAATAGTATGGATAATTTATTCTTATATTTCCAGCTCTGTCCTGCTATGGTATGCAAATGATAGAAACACGAGTCTATTGGAATGCAGCTCCACCTGCAGGAAGAGCTGCTAAACAGCTTCCACACAACTACTAAAATGAGAACTGAAGCTTCCACGTGTAAGGGCTAACAATCGAAAAATGTCATACACGAAAAATTTTCTCCAGCTAGAAAAATTGTCTGTGAGAAACCTTACTTGCAGTCATTTCTGAGCAGCTTTTTTCAGAGTATGTTCTTATCTCTGAAAAAACCCAACAGCAATCGCATACGGATAATAGTATTTTTCAGTAGCTATATTTGCAAACAATACTCCAGACAAAATGCTACTACAACTCCTTGAACTTATGATCCTCAGAATTCAGATTAATTCTTGAAAGTAGTTGCTCAAGAAAGTTAAAAGTGATCAAAAATAGATTAAACACAAAATCTTTGTATGGTTCAGATTATCAAAGCTTCTGCCAGATCAACTAACATTGTTTTACAGGTCACAGAAATGTGCAGAATGTGAAAGCTGCAGAAGAGAAAATCAACAGTCTGAGTCAGGCAGCTGGAACAACGAAGATGATGTTATGCCCCACAGGATTCCTGTTCTACCTAGAAGTAATCATGCAAAAATTTGTCTTGTTTCTTCAATAGCATAGCCCAGCACTTCCATAGATGTACACTGTGGACAACACTAGTCCCTTGTATCCAAGCTAAGGATTTGCTCTTTCAGTCTCAAAGACCAGGGCACTTAAGACGCAATCTTTACCACTGATGTACAGGAAGGCCATCTAAACCTTTGTACCTCTAAAAGGAGACATACATCAGGAGGTCTCTCCTCTCTCCCATACTGTTCCCATACAGCTTCTCAAAAAAAAGTAAATTAAACACTTAAAAATGCAGAATGGAGGGTCAAATTCTCTCTCAAGACTTTGTCCCCAAAATCGCTGCATTTGACCCCCCATGACAATTTCATTAAAACCTCTAGAAATGATGTGCTTAAGCATGTACTGAAGCACTTTCACAGCTCAGGTGCCAAAGCCCTTCTGACACCAGAAGAGTTTACAGAAACAACCTGCCTGATTGTTCCTTTATGAAAATTATGCTCCTTCTGCTCCAAGTGAGAATAATTTGTGAAAGGAATCATACTGAGGATGCTGCAGTATCTCACAGATTCTGTGAAATGCAGGTTGCTCTCTCTCCCTGCTTCTTCTCACTCTGTGGAAGCAATGAATTGCTTCTGGCTCTTATTAGAAGTAAAGCACAGTTATCTCTCTCACATTACCAAGCCTTGCTGGCCAGCAAACAGAAAATTATAACCAATCTATTATCTACTACCTGCTCAGAGTTCGGGGTTTTTTAATTCCACTTGATGTGGAAGGAGAGGGGTATGGGAAGTAGTGTGCTCTGTCCGGTGGGGATCTGTCTTCAATGGTGCTCTCAAGTAGATAATAGGAGCCTCTTTGAGGGTTAGAGAATGGAATGCAAACAGAAAGTGTCTTAGAAGCTCAGGCAAGGCAAGGGCAAGTCGTAGCCCAGACAAAAACACAGCAAACACAACTCTATTGTAACAGAAATTAGTTAAGAGCAGCAATGATATCCTACCAGAGGAAAGCAGAGCATTGCTTCTTGTCTTCATCCTGCAACAACCTGTGGAACATATCAGCAGGTTTTCTTTCAGACAGCTGGCATGTTATCCTTTGCAATCAGTAGCCTATGAGTAAAAAACCCAAATTCTGTAATTCCTCTGCCTCAAACCATTATTTTTTACATAACAAGCTACCGGTTTTACTTAACATGGGAAAAAAAAGCTTTCAGTTGCTCCAGTAGAGTAGTGATATTTCTGGAGATGCAGTGTTTATCCATTTTCTTAATCTGTCAAGTACTGGATCAGAACACATATTTCAGGATGAGCTAAGCAGTAAAACTGAATCCTGACTTTGGTGTATCAAAGATAGTTCATATCTTGTTCTTGAAAGGGAGTATGAGGTAAGATGAAAAGAAAAATATATTTGCTTACTTTAGGAAGGAAGAATTTGCCGCAGTTATTCCTAGCAGTGGAGTGTGGCAATACTAATTGCCATGGAAGTGTTGGAAACATGAAGATGATTCCCTGTGAAGATGTCGCCAGAGTCTCCTATACCAGTATAAACTAGCATTAAAGTTTCCAATTCTGCAACAACAGTTTATTTAGAACAGACTGTATTTAGAAACTCTGTGAGGCAATAACTTGCAGTAGTTGCATCTGCTTCCAAATAACATGCAATGTGGTGCTGGTTGTACCCATGATGCTGACTTATTCTTCTTTCTGCTGTGAACATAAGTAAGATGAAAATATTTTCTTCCATTTTCTCACATTTCACTTCCACAATATAAGCAGCAAAATATATATACATACTGCAGCTCCCTAGTTTTTAAAGCCAAGATTTTGCACTATGAAAAATAGTAACTTAAAACTTTTTGGTTTTTTATTGTTGTGTTTCGGATTTTTGTTTGCTTTTTGTTGTTGTTGATACACAGACAGAACCTTTGCTTCTGGAGATGAACTGACTCAGTTAATTAACTTGAAACCGTCACAGAGTGGAGTAGATCCAAGGACTGGCATAACAGGTCTTATTCAAGGCCTTCAGCTGCGGATTAAGAATCAAGAGGTGCTTAAGGAGTTTATGGTAAAGTGTGATTATTTTTTAAGAACTAACAATTCAGCATAGCTAAGGAAGTGACTTTTAATAGCCTTCTGCATACTGTATGAGAGTTCAACTTGTATATCTTTACTGAATCCTTTTTCTCTGACAATTATTCCTGCCAAAATGGGGGTTCTACTCTGCTGTTTGGGTGATAGTACAGCATTTGGATCTCTCTCTTTCCACGCATGTCAGCCTTATACCACTCCCTGTTCAAGGATACTGCCCATGTAGAATGAAAACAAATAATGTCACAATCATAATGTAGATTAGGAATCACTTTTTCCTAGACTGACTTCTTCCTATTACCCCCTCAGCTTTGCTGAACATCTGCCTAAGAGCTATCCTAGGGGCTGCACCTAAGCAAGAAATCCATGCTGCTAGGGATTCACTAGTGTAGAAACAGTTGAAAGGAAAATGTTCCAAACAATGCTCCCATTATGCATAGAACTCATTGCCACAAGATGCTGTTAAGGTCAGGGACTTAGTGAAATTACAGAAAAAAAGTAATGTACCTCCATAGATAATGAAAACATATAATTACATCTAATTGCATATAAATCATGAAAAAACATAAAATTATGAAGGCTTATAAAATCTCTTGTTGCAGAATATAAATAGAGTATGCAGTTATCATCAAATTCCCAAAGAACAGATTACTTTGTAATTCTTCAACATACTACTGGATTTGCCTTTAAAGGACATGCTGATCACCACTGAAATGGATTGCTGCCACTTTTTCATAGTAATTGCAATGTTATCAGTTTCTTTCACTTGCCTTTATATCTCTGACTTTCTGGGTACAAAATCCCACAGGCTCAAGTGTATAGGATTTGCTGACTTTCCCTGAAGTCTTAAGGGCATGTATTAATTTCCATTCATTCCATTCCATTACTGATGTATGTATAACTTACTATGAGCTGAGTGACACGTCTGCACAGAAAACATAAAGATCTAATAAGTAGAGTGCTGGTTACCAAAGCCAGTGGATATTTTATCTGAGTAAAAGCTGTAGTAACTGATGAAAGTGTTCAAGGACTGTCACATGTACTTCAGTTCATATAAATGTATAGTGGCAGAATGTGACGGCTGAGCATTGTGCAATGCATAGCAAATAGGTAGAAGAATAAAAAAATGTCAAGGTAACCCAAAACTGTAAATGAAATGAACTTGCACATTCCTGCTTCCTACTACACTGCATTCCATTCCCCTAAATCTGCTGTGAAGTACTTAACGGCTGTATGATTTGTACTTCATATCATTGGTGCTGTTCCCTATATTCATCACTTTCTCCATCACTGAAAAGTATTCACTGTCATTATTGCACTGTTAATAGTGCAATAGTTAGTGCTTTAGTCAGTGTGTTATCAATCATAAATGCCGACATTTGACCAAGACAGTATTCCAAACATCTGTAATACAGCAATATACAACAGGGACTTGTAATGACAGGGTCTGAGGATGAGGGTTGGAAATATCACTTGAAAACCACAGAAATATTGTGCAGGCTGAAGAAAATACAAAGCAACTCGAATTCCTTGCCTAGAAGTTTAGAGAATGATGTACTGATTCTGTTTTGTAAGAAGTCTATTTGCCAGTCTTGGGTCATATACAGCAGTAAAATTTGCTCACACTGACACTGTAAAAGTTGTCTGCTGAGGATGTGAACAACATGGATTGACTATTTCTTTTTGAACTAGGCTTTAGAACATGTGAAACCAATAGATGACTGCAGAACTGGCAAAGCACCGGAAAACCAGAATAAAAACAGATACAGAGACATCCTTCCATGTAAGTATGCACAGAAATGAGAACATACCTTTGGTGAACAGAGTCATCAGAGAAACAGCAGAAAACTTTCTGGACCCATTATGTCCTTCTAAACTGCAGCAGCAGGACAACACACACAAAAATTCATAGGACCTCTATATATCCATGATGCACTATATATATTCTTAGAGGTTTTCCTGGTTTATAACACCAATATCCAGTGACAATGTTCCTATGCAATACATGAAAAGCAGCATTGAGTAACCTATTTTGGAACACTGCCAAACAATTCTGTGGTAATTAGAAGGATTTTCAAAGTGTTGCACAAGTACCTTAAGAGAAATAAAGCTGCAATGAACTATACAATTTATCAGTGGGAATTTGTACTAGCAATGATTAATATTAGTGCTACTAGTCAAATGTATGCTAAAATCCAGAGGCATACTTTTCTGGAGAGACTGAGGTTTTCTATATCCTGAGTGCTGGAGATGGTAGAACTCTGTTTCAGATCCACTGCTGAAATAGCATCTTTCTGTTTCTGCACAGATGATAAGACACGAGTTCCTCTGGGAGAAAAGCATGGCTACATTAATGCAAGTTACATTAGAATGAATGTTGGAGAAGAGGAACATTTTTATATTATAACCCAAGGGCCTCTGCCATCCACTATGGTTGATTTCTGGCAAATGGTCTGGGAGAGTGAATCAGATGTGATTGCCATGATGACAAAAGAAGTGGAGCTAGGGCAAGTCAAATGTCATCAATACTGGCCTGAACCTCCCTATGACTGTAAAGACCTGGCTAATTTCTATCTCAGGCTACACAGTTACCAGATTCTGGAATACTTCATAATTAGGAAAATAGAAATGATCAACAAGCAGGTAAGTAAAGTAGACTTAATACTTTCATATATGATAGAACTGATTATGTAGTTTAAATGAGTAGAAACAAGTAGTATTGTTTGCTTCTTCCATAATATGTGCTCAGTATTTTTTAGGGATCTGAATAAATCTGATCTGATCTGTAAAAATCTGAATAACAGGCATGAAATTAGGGTTAATGAGATGCTTCTTTTTTGCTCATTGCACAAGCAATTAATCCAATATCACCTATATTTGGACAACAACTTCCCAAAATGACACCTATAATAGTCACAGAACTGGTGTGTTCAGTGTTTTGCAGAATCGCTTACTGTTCTCATCAAATCACACCCATGCCAGAGTGGATTCATATTCTGTAATGGTGGTTGGATAGAAAGAGGGGAAGAACGTGGCTTTCATCCTAGAATTTAGCACAAATGATACTTTTTTGTTCATAAAAAGACACAAACACACATGAAACTACCAGTCTAGCAGCGATATTTTAGAAACTTAACAAATACAGAATCCAGGTGGAAGAGCATGTAAAACAGGGCAGGTATAAGTCCATCGGTCTTGCTTCCGTATTAAGTAAAGTTTTGCAAAAATTTGTGCAGGACATATTATTTAGTGGCATAATTAAAAAACCTGTGCCAGACTAAACTTTGTGCCTTTTCCATCAAGATAACAATTTCTCTATTTGAGGAAATTCACCTTATGTCACTGAGTGTGAAGCATTGTAAAGCATTTGATACAAGTCTTCCCAAAAGACTATCAAAATGGCAAGATGGAACACCATATGTGATTGTTTCAATGAACATGTTAAGTTTGCTATGTTTGTACTGAACTAGTAGCAAACTACTACAGAAAGCCACATGTCTACTTCAGCAGAAATCCATACTTAAATTCAAATTCTTCTGATAGTAAAAATCCAGGTAGTTAGCATTCAGATTTTAACATGGCTTTGTGAGCTGGCAACAAGAAATGTTGAACCAGGACAATTCAATTAATATTACTCCTTATTTTATCTACATTTTATTTATTCTTGTAAGCATTTTTGGTTGGTTTGCATATTGAGTATCTAATCACAAGTTATTCTTTCATATATGATAGCCATCAGATATTTATAATTCTACTATTGTGGCTCTCATATTGCTACTCTTCTATTAGTAAGACTTAGTTCAGCTACAAAAACAGTTTTAACAAACAGTACTGCAAATGTTTTTGCCTTTCTAACCAACAAATGAGATAACTACATTCTTTCAAGGCAACAGAGTAACTTCAGTGTCTCGTCGAAGTCATACAAAGTAAATTTCCTAGGCCTGTGTCTTCCGAGTGCATTTCTTGAAACCTAAAGAAACCTTAATGGAGTCAAGTATGAAAAGCTAAAGAATTGTAAACAAACAATTTTAAGAATGAGGCTGAAGGAAAATTTTTAGTGGAATTCCTTGAAAATTGATTTTAGGACTGATCATTTTTAACCTTTCTGATGTCTCTCTTCCAGACAGAAGAAAAGCGCATTATCAGCCATTTGCAATTTACCACTTGGCCAGACCACAATATTCCCAAACTGGCTGAGCAGCTTGTAAAATTTATTTGTTACATGAGAAAAGCTCACAGGACAGGACCTATTGTTGCTCACTGCAGCACTGGCATTGGAAGAAGTGGAGTTTTGCTGTGTGTTGAAATTCTTCTCAGCTATATAGAAAAAGATTTATGTGTAAGTATCAAACAGATCATTGTTAAGTATTACAGACTGGCGTGGATGCCAACAACATGGTGGGGGCATCTTAGAACAAAATAATTCCTGTAAGAATTCACCCTAACAAAATGGAATAAACCCAGCTTTCACTGTTT
The DNA here is from genome assembly GCA_013397725.1 of Rhagologus leucostigma. Taxonomy (NCBI): domain Eukaryota; kingdom Metazoa; phylum Chordata; class Aves; order Passeriformes; genus Rhagologus; species Rhagologus leucostigma. Next base: position 430,732 of record VZTD01000532.1, read on the forward strand.
TAAACAACAAAGATAATAACCATAAATATACTATTTCTAAAAGAACTGTCACAGCTTCCCCATCTGAATATGCTTAAATCTTTTTTAATAACTTGCACATCAACCAAATAAAAACTGTTCTCTTCTGACAGTTCAACATCAAGCAGATAGTGAGAGATTTGAGAGATCAGCGTTTTGGCATGATCCAAACTAAGGTAAGTTCTAAATATGTAACTAGATTATTACTTGTTTAAAAGCCTCAATTAGTGGTACAGATCCACATGCTTTGACAAATCCGGGGCTTAAAATATAATTTTAGTGCTCTCATTTGAGCAGCTTTCTTGGCAAGTGGTGTCTAGTTTTAAATATCAAAGTCTGTCCCTTACCAAATAAGTGAAATAAAAGCAAAGCATCAATACAGGACAGATACCACATACCCCCCTTTCTTTTTTTAAAGCAAGAAGAAAAGCAAGTATCTCAGTTGAACTGATATACAATAAACCCTACCCTGCAAAATTACAGCCTTCAGTTTAATTCTTGCTATTTCTGAGTTACCATCACCAAGTAAACCCTTCTACCCCTGAGCTAAACCCACTCCTGAAAAGATTTTTCACACAGAAGACAAGATGCAACTAACTCACCTTAGAGAAAACAGTTGGTGAGAATAAAAGCAAGAGAAGACTAAAAGAAGTTCTTCCTATAGGCAAATATTTCAGCACACGTTTTGATATATTTTTCTTCAGGGTATTGATTGAGCACGTGACTAAAACTAAGCAAACATATAACCTTCACTGTCCTAAAAGAGAATTGAGCACATGCTTAAAATACAGCGTTCCTGTACTTTTGCCAGCAATGGAACAAAAAGAACAAGGATTCTCTTAAATATGTTTTTGTATCCATATTACAAAGATGCTGATGTTATAAACATATGACATATAACTTCAGCTAGTCCATCCTTCTTTTTCTAGAATTTATGTTGAATGTAACCGAGTGTTTCACACTGGTGTCTCCATATACAGGATGAGTATTTATTCTGTTATGAAGTTGTGCTGGAAGTCCTTCAGATCCTCCGAGCAATGGATTCCTACTGAATAGGATTCCTACAGTATGACTCTTCCTGTTGCCATTCCACTTGGACTCCAGGGACCACTCAGCAACTACTTTAAAGAGATGTCATGCCAGCACAGACAAGTGTCATATTACTTGTTTTTTTAGATTACCCTGATTTCAAAGTCATTTAAAAAGCTTGCTTAACATGTCCTGCATAAGTCATTTATTTCTTGGCTCAAAGTATGAAGAAACAGCTAGCCAGCACTGCAACACTGCTGTGGTGAATTGCCATGGAGAATGTTTGCTTTCTGTGTTATAACATATTAATTGTTAGGAATATATTTTGGGACTGTAGCAAGGGTATAGCAGCCTTTGGAATTAGCTTTACTATCCAGAGGGCAACTATAAAGATCTAAGATTCTGTTGGTGTTGGTGGAAGATTAGTTGTCCCTCATCTATTGTGCACTATTGGCTTCTGGACTGCAAATCAGTGTTTACTCCAGCAGTTATGCTTTTGCATAGAAGGACTCAATTTGGTTACCTTTGGTTGCTTGAACAATGTAGAAGCACTTCCAGTCATCACTCCAGCCCATGAGTTTATACCACTATCACTAGACATCTTAAATCAAGAAACTGACAGAAAAAATAGGATGCCTTTAAACCCTGGTTCTCTTCAAAGGAAGAGCATTCTAATAATTGGATGGAATATTAATTTTTTCCAGCATTATGAACAGATGTAGATAGCATCAGTATTTTCATTCTACATCCATATAAAAAAGGAATGCAATACTAAGCCAGGTGAAACAATTGTTTGTGCATTGTGGTACATGCGTACATTTCATCTTCCCCTAATCCTTTCCATTGATCAACTATCTTCTCATTCTTACCTAGGATCTGAATCTATGGGAAGTCCTGCTGGTTTCGGTAGGGGCTGAATCAGATCTTTAAATTAAAGAACTCTCTGTACAGTTTATTTCTCTTGTAAAAAGTGCTTCTGTTCATGTAGGTGGATTTGAACAGAAATCTGCTGTTCAAGTTGTAAGACTGTATTTGTTTCTATAGTACTACTTCTAAGTCCTTATCTAGAAGGTGAGATATGGAAGTGATTAGATGTGCATTGGAAGTGTAACTTGTAAACATAGGAAACTGAAACAATCTAACTGAATTGTACATATTTTTAAAACTTCTTTGCTTTCTGGAAAAGAGAAAATATTAAGAGGCATTGTGTATAAAACTGCAGTAGAAGCAAGAAAATAAAATACCTATTTATTTTCATTACAAGTAAGAGGTTTATAATTCAGAAAGAATGGGGTATTAAATAAAAATTTAAAGTATGGCTTTTAGAAAAAGCCACCGTAATACAATTATAATTAAGGCCAAGGCCCATTTTTTCTTTCTGTCCTCCAGTAGTCTGGAGGCAGGAAAATACAGAAATGCAATTTACTGTGTGATCCAGATGCTAATTTCAAACATATTGATAAAGTTCCAGAGCAATGCTAAATAAATCCAGGAGTAACTCTGGATTCATATTGATATAAACAGAATTCAATGTTTTGTCTTAAATTCATTGAATTTGGTCCTTCCTCGAAGCATTACTCTCCATATATTCTGCATTTACTGTCTTTACTTTGCATATAAAGGACTGTTTGCACAGTTTTGTCAAATGTCATCAGCCAATTTTTTTTCCTAATTTTGTTACCTTCATTTGGTATTTGGCCTTTCACTTTGACTTTAATTACTGCACGTGTGCTACTAAGCAATCAATGCATTACACTGTAATGAATGCACAATTCATCTTTTGTATCACAGTAATTTAATAAGCTTCTTAGTGAAAATATTCCTGTACTTTATGCAAAGGTGTTTTTTCTGTGGTTTAGAACAAGTATTCTGGATTCGGAAGACAATCCTCACAGCATTATTTGTGCATCATCTTTGCAGCTGTTTGACAGATGTGTTTGCTGCTTGACATGATTTTTTCCTGTTTTATGGAGATATTAAAAAGATTTCTGAAAACAATCTGCTTAATTTCAATTTCTTTTTATAAAAAAGAAGCTGCAATACCTAACTATTAACCTCTAGGGAAAAATATTTTATTCATAGAGGCTTATCTTTAAACTTCACCTAAAGGCAGATTTTGTGATGATGTATAGTGGAATGTGGCCACATCCAACAGCTGATAAGCATTTCTCCACACATACAGCACAACTGAGTCCCACTTCTGTGTTCTTTATTCACGCAAAACTCCCTGAAGATAGAGGCTCACTGATACGCATTCATTTGGAACCAAAGATTTCCCACTCTTTAAAGAGCTCACACTGCTTGACAAGTCAGGATAAACTGAAAAGAAAGGAAAATCTATTGTCCCATTTCATTCATAGGGAAGTGAGGCAGTGGTTGATTTGTCCAAGATCTACAGAGTTTTGGAAAACTTGGGAACTAAACACAGATGATAAAAGCTCTGATTCTTTGCCTACACACAAAAGTATCTTTCCTCAGCCAGAAAAGACAATCAGACTGCTCTGGATGATTTCTGATGAGATATTATTTAGCATATAAAGTGCTCTGACTGGAATTTGCACACGTCCTAATATGCAAGAGACGTGTTATGGTAGAAATTTAGGTCCTCTTATCCTCCAGAAAACACATTAAAAACTCAAACCCTGATTCAAGTAATATAATTGAACTAGAAAAAGAAAAATTGTAAGAATCCTTGACATGAATAAGCTGAGAAAACCTTGAAGAGGTCAGTGCCTATGGTCACACTTCTTACTTCAGAAGTGGTATTGAGATCACCCTTTGCGCTCTTCCACCCAGTTGCCGATCAGGACAAACCGCAGTGCAAATGTGAACAAAAAGGGGCACACTTATTGAAGACAGTGCCTGCCATAACAAACATACAGAACAAGTAAACATATGCTAGTCCTCAGATTCATACTGTAGCACAAAGCCTTGTCAGTCGTACTCTGTTCAGACAGTAGCTCTGTCCACAGCACAGCACAACTTGTAATCATACTTTGGAGAAGTAACTGTTTTACCAGCATTGAGACTGCTGTTAATCTTTTTTATATCTACCATTTTATCTCAATTTAAAAGCAAGGATAGCAAGGACAACTACTGCATAGCTGTAAGGTTACAAGTGTGTAGGGGAAAACAGGTGTCCCCATTTTTCTATTAACATCTTCATTGAGCTCCATGGACTCAGAACTGCTTCATGCTGATGTCTCTGTGTACTCTAGTACCCCGTCTGCAACGGAAAAGATACCTGAAGACATCCACGCATGCCAAAATCGGTATTATTGTCTACAAGAGCATTGTCAGATTTAAATAATTGACTTTAAAAAGTAGCAACTTGTCCTAATATAACCATGCTTCCTTTAAATTTTCTTTCTGTCTGAGAGATGAGTCAGTAATTTTTTTCTGTTTTTTTCAGTTGAACTTTATGGCCACACTGAACAACAGGCCCTTCTGCGATGAAACAAATACAGCAACTGCAAAGAGGGCCCGTCCTGCCAAAGAGCAGCAATCACTGCCATCTAGGGGCAAATCGCGACTGCGACAGGGGCTAATCGCAGCCGGTCGCTCCTGCCCCTGGCACAGAACCACTCCTTATCTCTTAGCTGCAGAATAAACACAGCCAGATAAATGTAACAGAGGGCTTGCAGGAAGATCACACTTGCTAATTGAAATTATACCACTGGGACTTCTTGCCTATACCTACAAGTGCAGCAAGAAGCTCTCACAGGAACATTCTTTCTACTGGATAATAGAAATACTGAATGGAATTGTTTTCTTGTGAAAAAATAATACAATAGTCCAAATGACCAAAATGGAGCAACCCTTCCACAGACAGGGTCTGCACAGTGTGTTGCACCCAGAATGGATGCTTGTTTGATGCTGCACGAGTCAGAGTTCTCAACATCTGAAGGGATGTAAGTTTATCCAAGCTATTCTCTCCTCCTTTACAGTGTTAGCAGCAATAAATAGCACTTTAAATGATACTTTGCATAATCTGAGCATCTTACTTATTGGAATTACATAGGAACAGCAACTCCAGGTGCAAAACACTCAGTTGCTAGGAAAGGACAATGGTATTTCTCTCAGCTATTAAACCACAAAGCTGGACTCAACATGAATATTGCCTGCCTACTGCTTGCAAATCTGACTAAATATTATTGTAATGCTACAAAAAATAGAATTTGGTTGAGCCCTTTACACTGAAAAGAGAGCTCGCCCTTGCAGGCTAAGCAGACTGAGAGTTAGAGTCCACTATTAGATTAATCTTTTAAACGTCCAGAAATGTGTGTGATGGAAGGGCACAGCACTTATAAAGATATGTGTAACACTAAAGTGTGGTTTGCACGTAATCTTGCACAGGTGTAGCTCTGTAGGGTTAGAAATAAGCTTGTGAAATCAGAAAAGTGTTCTGTAGTGCTATGCTGATATAATTTTTTTGTCTTGGCCACTTACTTTGTGCACACCAGGAATAACAGAACCTCATAGTTCATTCATGCTTCTCCAGGCCCAAGAGCATGGAACAACTAACACTGGATCACAGAACCACAACACAGAATAGTTGAGATGCGAAGGAAGCTCTGGGAACCATCCAGTCTAAACTCTCCAACTCCCAGCAGTGTCACCTTGAGCTCAGGACTGTGTTCACATGGGTTTTGGATATCTCCAAGATGGACACTCCTTGACCTGTCTAGGCAACCTATTCTGGTATTTGAACATCCTCAGAATAAAAAATATTTTTCTGGTGTTTAAATGAAATTTCCTGGATTTTAGTTTGTGTCCATAGCATCTTGTTCTGTCTTTGGATACCATTAAGAGGAATCTGTTTCTGCTTCTTTCTTTACTCGCTCCCATTTAGGAATTTGTACATATTGATATGATCCCCTTGAGCATTCTCTTCTCCATGCTAAACAGCCAAAACTCTCTCAGCTTCTCCTTATACAACAGACGTTTCTTAATTCTAATTTCTTAATCATCACAGTGGCCTTAATATGCGAGTACTGGTTCAGAGAGATTATAAGATTCCATACAACAGCTACATCCAACAGTCTACTGAAATTAGGAGGTACAGTTTTTCGGTGCCTATTGACAAGTGATAATTGCTGTTTTAATACCACTTAAGGACTGATCAAGGCCTGAGAAGCCAATACGGGAGATTAAGAAAAGATGCAGAGTATGGAGCATCTCTTGGATGTCAGTCTGAAAGACCTGTCAGTGATCATCTCTACTTTTTTACTTAGTCTTAAGTGTTCAGTGTCCTCCTGTATGGAGTAGGTGGCTGTTCAGAATTCACTGCCTTTTCTGCACAGCACCAGTTACACATTCACGCCTGAGGGACAGTGAACTTTTTGCAATCCTGTTCTGAATTATACAGCTATTTAGCTTTCTCATTAAACCATTCAAAAAACAAAACCCCAAAAAGCAGTTAAAATGCCTGAGAGCAGTACACCCCCAACCCGGCGACAGAAACAATGGGGACTATACAGTAGCTGTCCAGCACCCCAGCTCATTACACAATCTAGCAATTAACTGAGGTTGCCTGTGCTCCCTCCCCTCCCTGCATTTGTTCTCTTGAGAGATGACAATCCCTTCTTCTCCTTCCTGTTCAAAACTCTTGGAAAGACATGACAATGACTGTAGGCTTTCCTTTCCCATCGCGCTGCTGTAAAAAGTTTCTAACTACTTCCATTAACACTTCCTTCATGGCTGAAGCAGATTTATTCCAGGCAAAGCACCAGCTGCAGTACCTCTTGGCTCATTCAGTACACCTACCAATCGTTCCCAAGGCAGAAAAGACATGCTGTGAGCTTGCTTAATGCCAGAACCTTTGGATGAGTGACAAGGACACTATGAGAAATAATGAACATTAGGGAAATGTAGCTATAGCAACACAAGTATGCACAAAGCAAGTCCTCACCATGCGCGCAAGGAAACTGCTGTTATTGTATTTGTAAAAGTGCTGATAAAGCAGGAGCTTGGGCTACAACATCAGGAGAAAGCACGCCTGGCCTGCAGTCTTGCCACAAATTGTAACACACACAAAAGCACCCCTATAGCAGACAGAAACTTAGCTCACACATTTTCAGGAATGTTGGATGAAACAACAGATCCAAATCCGAGTCTTTGTAAGAAAACCCCAAATTTTCCCCAGCTCTTTCTTTTACTGCTCCAGATTTTACTGCAGGTTTAGCACCATGTCATCAAAGGAACCATCCTGATGACACTCCTATGCTGATCAGGAGGCTGCCATTGTTCCAGAAGGAGGAACTGAACCTTGGTCTCTCATTAATCTATGCTGCTTCCACCCTTTTTTATCCACTGAAAGCAGGCAAAACTTGTAGTTGAGCATTCAACAGGAACACAGACAATGCTTTCTGACTTTTTTTTAATCTTAAGATGAAACAATTGAATAACTCTTGGGAAATTTTGACTTTCACTATGAGAAATAAAAAGTTAATTTATTTAACTTGGAATAGCACTACACGTATTCCTCCAGAACTCCTGGGTTACTTTCTTCATCATATCTATAATTCATTTTAAGACAAGTTCCTTAACAGTATCATGCCTCATTTTCCTTGTCTACTGCTTTGCTGTCCTAAAGAAGATGAATGAGTCACAGGTAATGCTTGGGAAGTGTTGAGGGAGTACTCGAGTAAAAGACAATACAAAACATGAAATATTCTTCATGCTTGCACTTTTCAGTCACCACACATTCCCCTTCACCTCTGTGCATGAGTTAGGACACATGTAGCATATATCTATCTCTATTATTAGGAAATTAGCGCTGAATCATTAAGGAAAACATTTCCGTAAGGGAAAGAGTAGGATTCTGCTAAGGTATTATTTGAAAACTGAGTAAGAAAAAGTGGCTATTTCACAGCTAGAAATTCTGCTAGTATCACCTAACTTGAGTCACTTAGCATGGACTGAGTATCATTCCTTTTGCTTGACAGCAATTTTAGATGAAAAGATCTAAAACTGTTCCCATAGACAGAATCCAGACAAAGCCTGGAATGCCAGCAGCACTGGGATGACCACACCTCTCAGCTCCAAAAAAAAAGCTCCAACTCCTTCAGAGCAACATTGCTCTAGGCAAGAGCATCTCCTTCTAGAGCACTCCATGCCAGCTCCTGCTGAGATCTTCAATGACATAGAGATTTCTCCACCTATTCCTCCTCTCATCAACATTCACTTAGATCCTTTGCTAAGAGCTGGGTGGCTGCTGGGTTATGCTCTTCTGCTAGACTTTGTCAGTGGCCCAAAAGGTTCAATTACCCTAGGAGTTCTCCTGGGATTTACATAAAAGTGCTTTGAGGTCTAGTAAAGCATCTGATGAAACTCAGTGACTTCCTTGGAGTTCTGAGAAGAACACACATTAAACTGGGAACACAAACAAGTCTGTTAAAATATCCAATCAATAAAACATCTTTTTCCTTCTCCTTTGTCAACAGTTCTCCCCTCTAAGCTGTTCCATTAATAGGGCAAAAGGTTTACACACCTCACTTCTGATCATGCACTTTGACTCCCAGTTTTTTGTAAAGTCCTTGAGGAATTCAAAGTGCAGCTAGGCTACCTCCAGGCATTCAGGACTTCACTGATCAATGGTCTATAGCAAGCTGAAGTGATCATAGCCTTGGACAGGGAAAAAAACTGTTATCAAAGCTGCTGCTCTCTGTAGCTTTAGTCCAACTTGCCTCAAAATCATTACCAGCACAGATGGGGGTAGCTATGTCCTCTCCATAGCTTTCAGCCAGAAGGTTTACACATGTTCCATTGCCTTCACGGTTTCCTTCCAAAATGCCAGCACTTCTCTCCCTGTCCATCTGTTCTTTGAACACTGATTGGGATGTGACTGATTTGCTTTTAATTCTCAATTAATTCTTCAACATCTGAGGGCACCAGGCCTGTATATTGCAATTGTTTTAACTTCTGGAAGAGGTAGAATATACTCTCTCCAATTTCATCTCATATCACAAAAAAACATGATGTGTACTGGTATGTGAGAAAGCTGGCAAGATTGGGAAGGGCATCTGCATTAGTGTGGATGAACTCACCTGCCATGGGAGCAGGTTGATAATGGGCACAGGCTGCCAACAAATTATGCAGGAAATGAGGCTAGCAGGGAGAATTCCCACCCTTTAACTTCTTGTAGTAACATTCTTTTTTCCTTTGTTCTCACCTTCTGCTAAATCGCAGAATAATCTACACTAAAATCAGACATCAAACAGATGAAGAAGACAAAGTAATGTTTGTGTTTGCATGTGAGCGCATGTATGTAACACTGCTTTCTACAAAACAGAATAAAAAGTATTCAATCAAGTGTCCTTTTACAGCTAGCAGAGACTTCGTATGTGCAGATTTTACCTTCATTCCTGTCTGGGCAGGAGAATCTTTCTGACCCAAAAGATGTCATGTGTATAGCATAGTGTTGAACAAGGCTTTCTGTGCATGGACTTAACAGCTTACCACTGTGTCATAATAGTTCCATGAACTCCTCATTGTCAGCAGAACTGCATCCTGCTCCAGCGCTGGTCAGGGAAGCTAAAATAATGGTCTTACCCTGTGGACACTGAAAAGCTTCAGCAAAGAAATTTTCCAGTTTTCTGCAGCATTCTGTGAGAGCTCTGTGTTGCTCACAAAAGCTATGAAAAACACTGCTACGGGTTTTTGTAAATAATTCCTTTATCTTGCAGCTGTACAATGTTTTGCAATATTGTTATGTTTAGTTGCAGAATTGTTTTGAAATGGGTGTTGTAGGATTTAGCCAATCATCCTGAGAGGTGGATGGTCAAGGGACCAATCACCTGATGCTGTTCCAGTGAGTTACAGGATAAAAATCCATCTGGATATTAATAAATAATTCCGCTTTCCCTGGACCCTGCCTGCCTCGTTTCTCTCTATCCCCGGTACAACAGCGACATTACCCAACTCTAAACTCCAAAGACTCCATATAGTCTACTATGTTAAAGGCCAGCTAGCTTTAGGTTCACGCTCTGTGCTCCCCATGCCCATGCAAACACCCACTCACTAGACCAGCTTTCAGCAAGGGCCTCATCTGTGCTTGCATGAATATGAGGCGAGGCCTCACAGAGTCCTAGTGGGACGGATGGTGTGACAACGGCCTGTCAGAGGGGGAAATCACCCAGTGAGGATACGTGCGATGGACCCACTGGAGTGAATTAGGTCACCTCACGCTGTCACACACAATAGGGACAGAGCTCGTACAATGGCAAGCAGCCTTATATACGAAGGTTTGTGGACAAGTGGTTCTGCTAAAAAGGTTATCAGCAGTGATACTACACATCACGACATCACTGCAGAGATGAACTGGCATGTGAAGGGAGGCAGAGGTCTGAGCATCTCAAGGCACACAACTGGAATCCTTAGAAGAAAAAATTTTCTCCTAAGTAGCTAAGAGGGCATCTGCTTTGCACTTGATAGGCTGAAAATCCACCCTGCTTTGTCCTCTAACCTAACTCTTTCTTACCAAAGAATGAAAAGATAAATAAGCTGCAGCAACAGGCTGCAATTGTTTAAACTTACCAGTGGCTTTAAGGTCCCATTTCAGCATCCTTCAATGTGTATCCACATTCTGGACTCCCAGCTGCAGCTAGATCTATGGTGTAGCCTTCATAATCACTCCTGAAAACTGTGACCATCATCTTACTGATTCCCTCCTAAATTCATTTTTTCCCATTACAAATCCTAAAAAGGGAGGAAGAAGAAAAGGAGATTGATTAATAACATTTCAGACTTTTCTCTCTCTGTCAAAGACCTCATGAAACCTCTGGCAAATGCATGGAATGCTCTGTTTTTCAGGGGACATACTGTTCCAATATCTAAAAGACACTGGGAGAAAATCTTGCTGGTTATTATTTGCTCCATCTTGTGAAGGAAGCTGCAGAAATGCTGTACACAGTTAGATCCGTAAAGTGCACTTGCAAAAATGAGAGGAAAGGCAATAGCGCTTACCTTTATAGGATTTAAAAGATCCAGAAAAAAAGGGAAAAACCCATTCACATACATATTCAGTCAGATCAAATGGGATAATGAATTTGAACCTCATGCAACACCCTTCCGCTTTCCTTACCAGAATTAGCCTGAATATAACTTTAAATTCACTACCTTTACCTTCACTGACATTGAAGGGTGCGCCAGACCCACACCTCATCCTAACTCTGGGCACACATATCTAACCGCTCACTAGTGGGTCACCGAACAAGCCCACAATGGTACATTCCGTACCTTCCAGGCTAAGGTATTATATGTGCTTTTTGCAGATTTCAACATGATGGAGATTGGTTATATCATAGGGGCCTAGAGCTGCATGATGAGCAATTGCGACCTGCATAATTTGGGTTTTATAGTGATATTCTGAGCAGACCGACAAAAAGATGGCATTTACATTCCTGCAAAAATCCAATGACCAATTCCTTGTCTTGCAGCTCTGTTATGTCCTACCAGCATTTCAAGCCATTGTTCTCTGAACCATACAGTGTTCAGCATGTATCATTATAACATCATGTTTAGATTTTGTACTCTTGTGATTCTGAGCATAAAATCTATACATTTTTGTTGCTTGTTTTGGGGGAACTATTTTTAAAATTTGTTTTTATAAATTATTTTGCAGTCATCACAAAAGGCTTGTGATCCTTCCAGTTCCCACCAGATGTCACCAAGCTCTCAAGGATCTCTCCAGTTAGAGCAGTAGAAGCCTCCTGCTTCAGTGCCAGTCACGTGCAGTATCTTTCCCTTTTAAAGAGAACGGGGTAAGGAGCTGAGGACAGCCTTTCCTTGTCAGTGGATGAAACGCTGCTGAATCACCAGCAGGCCAAAGCTGCTATGATTTCACTGCTGTTGAACAGTTTTATCTGAAAGGAGTCAAACTCCTTTCACTTACTGCCAGGGAATAACACCATCACAGTACTGCTCTCCTCTACCTGAAACATGTCAGAGCAGGAAGCAGATACAATAACATGCACAAGGAACTTGTGTTCCTGCCTTCCAGGCTACATATTCAGATGAAGTGGCCTGCCTGAAACTGCACAGGGAGTACTGAACTAAACTGGGCACTGAAGCCAGCTTTCCACACCCATTTTGAAAAACGTTTGCCAGTAAGCATTTTGCTTTTCTAGGCAGTGGTTCTCTTCTGAATTTTACTGAGTGCTGAGCATTGTGGTGTCCTGCACAGTATAAATGCCTGAGGTCTCACTACTCAAATATGTCTGTTCCCCAAGAATGAGCCAGCTTGCCAAGAGGCTCTCCTCAATGCATCCCAATTGGCAGAATTGCGCTCTCAAGGCTCTGCCATCAGAGGAAATGTTTAGACTCAATGAAATTAGATGCACAGACTAAGTAAGATGAATAGAAGTTGACAAATATCCAAGATGTATTTTTGAGAATGAAGAGGCTGAGCTGAAAATGAATGGATTTTAATGAGAGAAGGAAAGGAAATTCACCATGAATTGCAGACATCTATTGTCATGAAAGACATTGTTCCCCACGGCCCCAGAACAAACATGAAAGGAACACATTTCATGAGGTATTGTTGGGGCTGGCTTGACTGTGGCAGCTTGGGCTTGTATAGAACTTTCCATGGAGGGTTTCAAATCATTTCACTTCTGAGAGCATTATTATGGGCTTTTTACTGACACTGAAGTACACATTGAGACAAAACGACTTGGCCTTACAGTGAACAACTCCCAGAGCTGGGAAAGTGAATCCTGATCAGTATCGATGAACCTCTGCCCCAGTGCCTTATTTCTGCAACCTTGCTCATAGGGAAACTTGGCAGTTGTTTTTTTTGCACCACTTCTCACAAATAACATTGTGCTGAAGCAGTCATTGTCCATAAGAACAGCAGAGCCTGTTTGTCCTTTGTAACTGGGAATAGATTGCACATTGCTTCCTAAAGAGTGCAGAGCAGCCAAGGGCATGCAGAAGAACAAACACTGTTTGGCCACATTTGTTGGTGCCCTGACAAGCCGACAAGAGTCTCAGGGCGATTCAGCTCAGGAGACAATCTCATGTGTTATTCCTGTGACTCAAAGGGTAACCCTAGTCAGTCTTGTGTCCTGCCCACTGCAGCTATCAGTGTTATGTTCTCCTCCTGGCCTATCAAAACAACTTTCAATCTAAACTGGAAAATCCTCATTTTAAGGCGTGAGTTGTCTTTAAGAGTTGTGTATATCTTTTGAGAAGTTCATGACTGCAGATGGAACACACACAAACTATTCACCACTTCATAATTACATGGCCCCAGTTCTGATTCTTGAGAAGGAGAGGGAAATACAATTCCCGCCTGGGCTTTCTCTCCACTGTTTTTTCCTACATCAACTAAAGTGATCTATAAACACCTCTTCTTCCGGGAACTTTTTCCTCATTTGAGACAATGACTAAAAATAATATTGTTCTATTTCCAATGCTTTCTTTTCTGATAGAATAGTAATTTCTCTTCCTGCCGTAAACATCTTGCTTTGACAAGTATACAGAAACAACCAACAGTTAAAAGGCAAGGTGGACATTGTAACACATTGTCATCTAGTACAGAATCAAACTACCCTTCCTTTCTCCCTCCCATCTGCATTCATTGTCATGACAAACCCTACTTACACACACGTGACTCTGGGATTAGAAGCACAAACCTCGGCCATTTACAGAACATTGCTTTTCTCCTTCACTACAGGCAGACATGATCACAACTGACACAATGCCTTTGCTCACACACCAGCCAGCCTTGTTCAGTTTGTGGTGCAGCCCATGCTATTGAATGTCCATTGCTTCTGGTACCCAGTGTAGCTAGACAGCAATTCTAATAGCTGGCAGCTCTTTTGCAGCTGCCTGAGCTGCAGTCAGATACACGACCACAATGTTGCTATGAACTTGAAAGGCCATCTGATCATTTTGCTTTTTATTTGTTTTGTAACTGGTGGGAAATTTTCCAGCTTTGATGCTACTGTAAGGAATTCAAGCCATAAAGCAGAAGGGTAGCAGGACTCTGATCAGCTGAACACTGACTTCCAATCTAAAAGGCCCATGTTTTACTTCCGACTCTTTTCTTGATCCATTTGCCTTCTCAATATTGTTATATTTCTCATCTGTTAATCATAGCTCATCATTTTTTCCCAATTAAAAAAAAAAAACAGATGAAGGGAAAAGAATGAAAAAAAAATCAACAATGAACTTCAAAATGTATCTGAAAAGCCAAAATCTCTTCGGTTTCCTGAAATCTAGACAAAACTGTAGAGGCCCCCAGGAACAATTCCTGTTTCCAAGCACTTCAATAAGCAATTTGAGCCAGAGATTACTTTAATTCTTTTTTAAAAAAGATTCCTTAGAGGTCAACTTATCTTGAACGGTCCTGCTGTAAGGAAGTATTAACAGAGAGAAATCAATTTCCAATATCACTGTCACACCATGCTGTCAGAAATAGGTGCACCTACCTACCGTGGCTCTGGTTTAGTAACTTTAGTCCTGCTGTAGAGAGGCAGCCCTACCTGTTGCCTGGCCCTACTGCAAAGCAGAACAGCACATGTCATCCCAAGATAGCACACAGAAACATCTGACTCCTTAGGGGCATCGATGGTCCTTGTTTGCCTGTGTGTACTTCCTTGACAAAGAAATGAGTCTCACAGCAGTTGATCGTAGAAATCTCCTTGTAGTGAAGATTTGTGGTTTCTCCCAGTCATGTACTCCCTCCAGGCCTAGTTGCATTCCAGTCTGAGTTTTAAAAATTGCTAATGGAAAATACTTCCACACCCAGTGGCTAATTACTTTCTCCCTCAGAATAAAAATCCTGGGTTTGTTATGAATTCACTGCTCTTAACTGTTAGTTTCAAGGGATAGCAGAAAGGCCTAAAAGGGAAAAAGGAGATCCTGTAGGACCTATAGCATGGTTCTTATGCTTTTGCCTTATAAACTCTACTTCTAAGTAACTGATAATTAGGATTTAAAATCCAGTTTTGTGTCCTGTTGATTCATGTCTGCAAATCTAGAACATGAAAAATGTATTAGTGATATTCACTGAACTTTCTGTAATTCCCCTTACACCCTATAAGGTTCAGCATTGCTGACATCAAATGCCTAAAAATAAGAGAGGCCTTCCTTCAAAACTTTGAAATTCATTTTAAAAAAAAGTACTTATTTTTTTATACAGTAGTGTTGCAACTACTGTACACTAGTAGTGTTGTTTGAAGTTATACGTTCAGATTTTCTTCCTCAACCACAAGCATTTTTTACTTCATAAGCATATGACTCCATGACCCAGTTTTTCAAGGAGAAAAAAGGAAAAAAAAAGTCAAAATACTTCTCTTTAAGGCACAGGACTTAAGTGATGCTAACAATTCCTACATGGTTCCAAACAAAACTGCACACAGGCCACAGGTAGTAGGAAGTTTCTTGCTGGCACCCAAAAGTTCAGAGGATCTGCTCTCCTTCATGCCCCATCACCACCAAAAAGGAAAAAGATATGAATATAAATACAAACTGTGATGATGTTCCTGGAAGGAAACGTATCAGGCTAGCAGGTAGGAAAGGGGCCTTGGTGTTCTTCGAAAGGTTCCTCAGTTTCCAGTATGAGAGCCACTGGGTGTCATACAAACTCCAGTATCGACACAGCAGTGGTGACCATCTAAAATGCACAGTACAGCCTGGAAAGCCACATTTAGATCCACAGGTAGGGGTGATACACATTTAGGGAAACTACTCTGATCCTTCTCATTCCCTCACTGGACTTTGAAACATTTAAGAGCCAGAATCTTATGGACCTCATCTCTGTCCAGATTTTGGTTCAGCTGCCTCTTCTGGCACAAAACAAAGGATAATGAGCTTTAACAGTCCCTCAGTTGCCCATCTTGTCTGAAAGAAGGTCTCTCCAACTGGGGCATCTGGCAAGCTAAAAGTAGCAGTACAGTATTATAAGCGTGAAAAGCAATGCTGAGAAATTAAGTCATTTGGTTCCCAAGCACAGCTGGCTGCTTTCATGTCCCTGAGAGGACTAGGGCTTGGGGGAGGGGTATAAATAGCATGCTTCAAACTGTCCTTATTAACTAGACATTTCATTTAAATTGTACTTAGCACCTGCCTCCAATTACCTGACTTCAAGGCCCATGCATGACAGAAGCTGGAGCTGTGATTAAATCCATGCTTCGTACTAGTGAGCCATTAAGCCAAATCAAGGCTCACCGCTCCTTTGAAGGAGATCATTTGTCTTCATTAAAAGCGTCCATCCTTGATTGCCGTGACAGGAGCTTCTCCCTGAAAGATAATAAGGCCTGTTATTGTTGAGAGGTAAAATAATGTATTGCAGCCCTCTAGAGAGTGATTTGTATTTATTAATGTTCTCACAAATTGCTGTACCCTGATTAACCTGTGACTGTGACAGGCAGCAGGGTGTGCTGCTCACCACGGCCATTCACACTGGCCACTGTCTCTCCTCAGACCACTAAGTGGTAACAGCACATAAGGAAGTGGCCTCCTGCCCTTCAGTGATAACTTGGGTCCATCAGGGAGTGATGGACAAAGCCTTAGCCAGGTTATGAAAACCCAACTAATCACATCTTTGATCAGGTCCTAATCTTCGGTCCAGATACAGAAGACTACACAAACATCAACATCTTTGATATTAATATGACTGTAATACTACATATTTGAACTAGTGTCTTATACCTCTCATCCACAGATTTTCAAGTGTTTTACAAAGGACGTCCAACTTCAGTGGTGAGGAAAGGAAAAAGAAGGAAATTCTTAAACTTTCTCATGATCACCTGAGAAGCCAGGAAAAAAAATGCAGGTGCAGAATTCACATTTTTTGAACCACTAGCCATGCCATTTGGCACATTGAAAACTCTGCAAATCCTAATGAACTGTTCTTTTGTGGCAATCAAAATCAAACTAGAATCAGTGTTCTACAATGACATCATAAGTAAACCTTCTCCAGAAGTCCTGTGCACGGCTGACAGGAAACATGCAGGACACTTAGAAGTAGTTAAATAGCTGCAATTCCTACTGCACTGAGACTGTTTGGTAGCCCATCTCCGGGTGCAACCCTAAGTCTCTTTGTCCACCCCTCAGAAATTCAGAGGTTATAGTTCACTACAATAGCCAATTCTGGCTAAACTAAGCTTATTCCATTTCCAGGCCTTTAGGTAATTTTCATCAAGCAACTATGCTGGGGTTCACTTTCTGGGGGAAAACAGTAGCAGACAAACACTTCGTAGTGCCCAGGTCAGAAAATAGGAATGTGTCTGAAGATCTGCTCTCATCTGCACTATTAAACTTCTGTTAGTTCAGCAGAATTCAAATAGGGACATCTGAGTCAGTCCTCTATACATGAAGGAGATACAGTGTGGGAAGAAGTTGAAAGAAGGCAGAATTTCAGAGCATACTCAAAAGGGATTTTCCACTGAAGCCTCAGGGTACAGCCAGTTCCAGTTGCTTCTACTATACCTCCAAGTCAGAGAATATATAGTCAGTATACCTCCTGTGGTCATTATTACCCGTTCTCCCTAAATTCATAACCAAACAGCTTTTGATACAGTGCCGGAAAATGGATCTGTGCTCTGAGTGCTCTAAAGCAGAGACGGGAACTTCCCAAGCAGAAAGGTTCCATGGCCTTACTATGTTATGGAGGCAAGGGCTGTCAGGCAACTGCAGCTATGACCATGGAGTGAGCAGAGGCCGATATTCCCCAACGGAGCAGAGCCAGCAGCACTGCAGAGTGTGCAAGAGCTCTGGTCATGCAGAAAGCACATCCAGGCTCAGATTAAGCCATACCCTGCTATGGGACGTGATAGCCAAGGGGACCCATCTTATGCCCTTCTGTAAAATACTCTTTTGGTCTGTAATAGGAGAAAGCACTTGGTCGCCAAAACAATTAGGCTGTCTGCACAGCTGAGGGATGGCCAGGGAGAAGTTGCAGTAGCCTGCAGGATGGTAAACTACTCTTGCAGATCGAAGCTTCAACTTTTTTTTAAACTTTGAATGTCTTATTTTGGCAAGTCTTCTCAATTCTTTAAATACACACTTAAACAGTCATTTGTTTAGAACTGATGTACTAGTGACATTAGCCAGACGAAGAAGCAGAGCATGTGACCCTAAAATTCTTCAAATGTCTCTTTAAAACTCTCTTCCATAAAGATCTGTACAAAACACTGGGTAATGTTTAGACAGTTGAAATGTCCTCACACTTGTTCTAAGTATCCAACTGTCAAGCCACAAAGAGTCTGAGTTCGCTACACGCATCCCTTCTGAGTATGGCTCTAATTCATTAAGCCTAGCAGCTCAGAACCTTTTATTTTTTATGATCAAATTCCCATCACATTGGCCACAGAAATAGCCAGCACTTTGTAACTCCTTTTACTACACATATCCTTACTCTTTACCTCTCGCCTTGTACATCATTTCTTTTGTTTCACTTAACTCATGCTTCACAAGTGATACTTAGCTGTCACATAGAACTACTTGCAGCATTTCCAGTGGAAGTTTCATTGTGATCTCCTGACTTCAACAAAGTAACACCTGGAAAGTACCCAGAAAACCTTACTTCATAATTCCAACTTTTAAATTAATGAGGTTTCACTTGAAAATTTTTATTAAGTTCATCCACCTTATACAGCACACATACATCTCTAGGTGAACAGATACATGAAATAATTTTAAAGTGTTGTCTTATAAAATATGTTTATTGCTCTGAAATAACAGAAAATTTGTATATTTCTCATTCTCTTGGAATTTTTGAAATGAAACCTAAGTAACACCCAGGGATCTGGGCCGTCGAGCCCATTTCCATAATAAATCATGAATATGAATATTCTGCAGCTCCATATATTAGCGGTAGAAGTGATATGGGAAGGCATTTTATCTTAAAGTACACACTGAAAAGAACACAGACTTCACCTTCATACTGTATTTCACTTTGCCATCAGGGCTCTTTGACCCAAGGCAGTCAAATAACTCAGAGGTCAGAAAGAAGAGAGCAAAGTCTGATGGACACACATGTGGCCTGTCAGTACCTTATTGAGAGCAAGCTCTCTGCTCTCATAAGCAGCCTGGATTCCTCATCATTCCTCACATGCAAGTAAAACCTGTCATCTCTCTTAATGTGTGGCTGAGAACATCAGCCACTTATCAGAAGCTGGTTAATCTGGCAGAGGCATGTTTGTTGGAATGTAATGTTCAGGTGGCTTTGATTGTGCCTGTGTCATTAAAAATGGGGTAGTTCTGTGTACCCTGTGATTCTCTCCACACCACAGCATTCTGGATTTCTCTAGTCTGACCTTGAAGTCTTTAATTAGTCCATTACACCAACTCTCTGCCATTTCCTCTCAGCCCAGGAATCTTTCGGTATCCTGTTGTGTTATCTCCAAGGCAAATATGAATAAGGGTCTCGATGATTAGATAAATAGTGCAGAAAACAGATGTGAGGGGCTGCAAAGTGTATACATTATGAATAGTATTGCAATAACATCTTCAATCCCTTAATGAGGGCACTTTGTCAGGGTAAGGGAAGATAGACAGACTGAGGGATTTTGCTGCTGTACACAGAAGCCCAAAGAATGCTCTTAAACTAACAAACGTAACCAACATCACAACACATTCTTACTTACTATCTTCGTACTCCATGAAACTTGCACTCATTCGCACATGCTTTCAGAAGTGCTGTTTTTATTTTCATGGGAGGATCCTCTTTCATATATTATTACATTTATCTGTGGCTTTAACAATAGCATAGAGGGAGAGCTGTAAATTGAACAACAATTGAGAAAAGCTGAGATCTACACACCTTTGTTGGGCATTTTGGGCAATACTTTCCATGATCTGCTTACAGAAGTTGTCACAAACCGGCCCAGCGCTGTGTTTGGAAAGTCCTCAGGTGCTGCCTACATTTACACGGGAAAGTCTGCATGTACCCAGTAACCAAGAAAGTACAGTCTAAGGAGCTGATGGCCTGACACTGTTTTACTTCCCAGAGCTCTGGGGAATGCCTGCTAATCCCGTAACACATCTAGGCCCTTCTGGAGGGCAGGCCAGATTCCTGTCCATGATCAGAAATGGCATGCAAGAGGCTTGTCTTGTGGTATTCTGGCATTTCAGCCTCCAGACCCAGATGGAAACCAGACATGAAAGAATATCTTATTCCAACAGTTTAGACACTCCAACAGTTTGGGTTGTGTTTGGTACTAAAATGGTGGGATGAAAGTGGGCAGAGAGAAGAAGAGCTGGCACAAACAATTTTTCCCTGTTCCCATCTAGACTTGGGTTATGGAAAGATGTTTGCTTTCTTAATTTAATCTTTCTTCTAAGAGGTACACCTAACATGTGACAGAATTTAATACCACTGATATCTGTGGCTGGTAGTGCATAGTCGCTCATCCCTGGTGTTATATGACAAATCAGCACTTACACTCCTAACCTTACAGGCAGCAGCAGCCTAACACTACGCATACTGCTGGATAGAAGATGCAAAAAAATATTGCAATAAAGAAATAAAAGCAGCATTTTCTGTAACAAGCTAACATCACAATCCAGTGTACCATCTATGCAATTGTTTGGAACAGTGGGGAAAAATGAAGTACTTAAAGTTTCTTAAACTCTCAATGCAGTAATAATTAGCCCTCTCCTTAGAAGAGTAAAAGGCCAGGCACGGAAAAGATGCTCAGTGCACTGACCAGCCTAAAGGATCTGGCACAAAAAAAAGCTACCCAGAAAAAAATGGTTGGTAAAGTTAAAAACAATTGCAAGGTAAAAGAGAAGAAGCACAGCCAGTGTTTCCCTTTCAAGTGACAATCCATTTCCAGCCTTGGCCTTTACAGCTTTGTGCCATACCACTCTCATGACGCACTACCTGCCAGTACTAATCTTACATGGAGAGGGTAGAGTAAAAATTGGGGAAGTATCTAAAAAAGTTGTGTCTTTCTCTCTAGATCCTAACCAAACCATCTAAATCTAAACATGGGAACAGAGGCCTAGTAGGGGGCATCCAGGCCATCAAAGCCAGTCCTCCACAGCTGTAGACAACCAAGCAACAACTGAGCTGGCAGATATATGCAGGCTCTTTAGCAAGACTTCCAAGATTTCCAGCATCTGGCTGGGCTGGAAAACCCCAGCCTGTGCTGTGGAACATTAACACACAACTTCTGTTTCAGACTCCAGCTGGAACTAGGGCCCATAGAGACATCCATGAAAAGAATCACTGTTAATAAAAAAGGGACCCCTTGAACCAAGCTTTTCCAAGCTGCCAAGATAAGCCACAGAAGCCATCTGAGCAGTCACTGTTTCAAGTAGAACAGAACTTGAAAGATAGGTTTGCATCCGTTTGGGTGCAATGCAGGCAGGTAGAATATTGCTGTCTCATGGCATTATCAAATAAGGCACTTTTATCTTCTTAATACGATAAGGTTTCTGGAATCTCTCTTGTATGTATTATTCTGCCTGCTATCACAAAAAATTACTTGATTTCATTGTGAAAATTGTCTCCACCAGCACTGAGACTTCATTGTAATGGGTGCTGTGCAATCCCTACCTTCTAAAATTAATATATGAAACATCATATCTGATTTTATGTATGTTTGCACTGGAGATATATCCAATACGAAAACCTCTGCTCCATATACTTATTAAGTTCATAACAAAACTATCTTCCACTTTCTTTGATTCTAAGAATGACCAAAACCAAAAGAGATGCAGGAAAAAACCAGTAACATTTAACTGACATGTGATGAGGTGACTTCACTCAGCATAACCCTTCCTGTTGCTAACAGAAGGATTGCCAGCTAGTGGTCTAAGTGACATTGCAACCTTTTTTTTTTTTGGAGGTTTCAATTTCACCATTTCCTATTCTCATGGCAATACAGTCTTCAGAGGTGAATTATTCTAAGTGTCAAGAATAAGTTCAAGCCAGAGATTACAACCCTGCTTATATTCCATTAGCACTTCAGAGGACTTAAGTAAAGTTCCAAGTGTCCAGTACTGTCCAGATCAGAAAGAGAAACAAAAAACCAGTCCAGCCATTTGTACTATTCTATATATTATGAGAAATAATGAACTTCTAAGGGTTTCTCATGTTTTATACAGCCAGTGGCTGCTCTGAGTAGTGCCTGATCATATATTATTTAACCTCAGGTTTTGGTGGGGTTTTTGCTATGCTGAATCCACAGACCACGAGAATCAAAAATAGTTGCAAAAAGTTTCCGTTTATTCTATTGAAAAGGGGATTCACAAATCTCAGAGCAGTAGGCCTTTCTCACCTGTAGTATTCAACAATCTTCATCCTTTGATCTTCCTCCAATTAATTTCAAATGGCATGAGGGAATAAATAGGATTAGCCAGTCGGCCCCATTTCACAGCTCTGATCAGTTTTTAAATGAACTTCAAGACAGCTAATCATTCTCCAAGTGGGGAAGCTCAGCATCACCAGTGATGAATGCCTATATTTTGTGACAAGGTCTATTTCATTTGCACTGAGACTTCCTAACAGCACACATGTGGCAACTTGTGCAACCGCTGCATAATGAACTGGATTGGACAAATTGAAAAGCTTTTCACTCCTTCTATGTACAGAGTGGGCACAATGCCAGACCTGGAATAAGGGAAGGTGCCAAGTTTCCAGTTGTCATGAGTCACTACTGCTAAAAAAGAAAATGCGCACACATATACGTGTATGTGTGCACACATATAAAACATATTCTGCACTTTTTCACTGATATTCTGTACTTTCTCACTTTTACTCAAAGTAGCCAAATTCAGGACAGTTAATTCCTGCCTAAATTTTCTGAGGGGAGAAGCGGGTAGCCTCTTCCTTCTCATTAAGTTTTGTATTGCACAGAAGTGGGTCAATAGCACCTGTTTCCAAATCCTACAAAGCAGCCATGAAATAATGCATTGTCTGTGATTTCATGGGACTCATCTGATAAAATTACACCTGATACATCTGATAAAATCAATGGAAAACAATTAATGCAGCATGATTAAGAACAGTTGTAACTTTAATTCCATTCACACTCACTTTTAACTTTAGTTTAACTAAGTGACACTTTTCCATGGCTTTATTGCTTCCTGAAGCTGGCTGAAATGTTGCTATCTTTGGGTATAGAAAAGCAGCACAGAAGTGTGTGAGAGAAATACACATTTAATGCTGTTCTGCGTTCCACATCTGTAGAGATATAAAATTATTTGTCTACTTGGGACATTAGACGGTAGTAAGTGATTAAATTAATCCAGATATACATACTATAGCAGAATTCAGAATTTGAACACCATGTTGACTTGTAGAGAACATCAGTTTAGGCTCTCTGAAAATGATAACCACACCAAGCTCCAGGGTTCTCCACCTGATTTAGCCCTCTGTGTGATGAGCATTAATTATACTGCATGTAGATCTGGCACTGTCATACCTTGAAGCTACCTCGAAAATGTGACAATTTAATGGATCACTACTCAAACAAAAAATATGTCTCTCTGAACGTTTTGACCCAGATGCAGTACAAAGAATCCCTCAGACTAAAGTAAATAAATATTTTCCTTCATTTCTGGTACATAATCTCTTGAAGACCTATAATAAAATGAGACTTGAAAACTAAGTAACAAAATACAGAGAAGGTGATTACTGAGCAAAGAGAGCTGCACTTACAGAGCAAAGAGACCAGTGATTTTCAGCAACACACAGAACTCCTATGGCTGCAAAGCACCAACATAAAAAAATAAATCCCATTTTCTGGGAATTTATAATGGAGCTCTATACCACACCAAGGAAGTCCATGACCTTGTTGGAAACATAGACCAAAGAGAAAAATATTTTGCAGTCTTTTTCAATATACTGTAACCTTTGCTGTGGGGGGTGGGGGGAAGAAAAAGGAAAAAAAAAAAAAAGGAAAGAAAAAAAATTGCTTCTAAGTAGGGTGAGCAGATGAGGGGGAGGAGAGGGAATGGATGGGTGGGACCCCAGACGAAGTGTCTCTTCCCTTTAGAATTTGTTGCACATCAGCATTCAACAAGCCAGCGGAATTGTTCAGGGCAGGCCTTATTAATTACTGTTCAGTAGGTGGCAGATGATAGTGCTCACAACTGCAATTGCCATTATGCCACCAATCATCCCAATCCATGCACTTGCCAGAGCTGCAGCCTTTGAAAAAAGCAAGCACAAGCAGTGAGCAAGCATCTATGATGATCTGCAGGGGCTGCCCTGGGAAATCGCTTCTCTTTGGATTTTCCACCTTGAATTTTCGATGCCTTAAGAAGAGCATCCCCTCCTAACCCACTCTGCTCTTTAAACTCCTGCACCTTGTTCTCCTCGAGGTGCCACACTTTGCTGGCTGGCTGGATTGGCATGATAAGCTTTCATTCACATAAACCTGTACTGTTCATACAGGTAATATCTTTTCACAACATTGGCATCTAGAGGAGGAAGCCAAAGCAAATGGAAACTCTAAATACTATTGTTGAGTGAAAGTTTCCAACTTTTTGGCAGTGGAACTTGGATGCTTATTTTTAGAAACTAAAATATTGACTCCATCCTGCCCCCCTCCTCCAAGCAGATGGAAAAAGAAGTCATGCCAACCTATACTGATGAAAAGCATGTCCAATACTTTGGGGGAAAAGCTCAGGAACAGTTTATACAAGGAAAATACTAGTCTGGCATTTTCTGGCCAAATCAGTGGCAGCTTGGGTTACCTGCAGCAAACATGCCACTTAGACATACCCAGAGAAATTATGAGTTAGCAGGCTTTTCCAGCCTGCTAACTCATAAACGTACTTCTGGTCAGTAATACTGATTTTTCACTTGTTTATACCAGGATCTTTTTGCTTAGCCCTTCTGGCTTCTGCAACCAACAATTTCTGCCAGTAATGCATTCTGAGATGTAACTCCACGTTCAAGTATAAATGTCATACCTGTGCCAAGCCAGCCTTTCATGCTAGAATGGAGTCTAACTGAACCCCAGGAGCAAACATCATCACAACCTTATTCAGCATGCTACAGGAAATGTTCAAAACAACCTGGAGACTGCAACAGATGGTGCAATTTTTTTATTTTCTTTTTTTTAATTGCTGTACTTCTAGTTTCAGGAATAAATCTAATACCATATTCTAAGGAGAGCTCTGCTGCTCAGGTTTTGTGAGACTACACATTTTGGAGATAAAACACAGACATATGATTCTGATGGCTGGAAGATTCCAGCTGTTGAATTCTTAACCAAACTCTGCTTATTTAGAGGTTCACCCACTACTTGCAGACCAGATGGGATGAATTCATTTGTATTGCCTGAAAGCTCATACCCTGAGAGCTGCTTGTCATATGCACCTTTTTATTGCTAAGTTGTTCTTCCAGTTCTCAGCATGCTTTTCTGCTGTGTTCCAGGAACAATAAGAAAGTTCTCCCATTGCATACTCAGTGCATGAGTTTCCATGCTTGAAGCCTAACCCCATAAAGCCTAGAAAAAGTCAAGCTGATGCAGCCAAAGGTTGCCTTGAAATTTACAGTGCTGCTTAGGTTCTGGTAAGCAGTTTCTTAACAACAAACTTCTTGATTACTGATCATGATGAACAACATCATATTCAAGTTTGTTCTTTGTCATAAGATACACATGCTACTGCTGAAGCCTGCTTTTACTGTCCCACACACAGCACCTAATCCAGAATCTTCTGTTGGTGAAACAAAAGTGTGGAGAGACTTTATTTTCCCAAGTAATACAGTTACATGTGATACAGCTAATGTCTCATAATGACAAGTCATAAGAGGGCAAAGGATGAGAGAACAGTTTGCCAGTGCTGCCCCATTACAGCACACATCCTGTATATAATCCAGTCTGCACTTTCACAGCTCTCGCTTTACTTTTGATTTTATAAGAACAAACTCAAATTTCCAACTGGAACTGACTTCTCTTTCAGGACCATTTTGTTTTGACATCTTTTTTATTTGCTTGAGAAGCACACACAACCCCTTTTACATATTGTGGGGGCAGTGATGGAACCACCTACTGTGGATGCCTAGATAAATTTTTAAAAAAGCTATTCATCACTTCAGTATTTACTAACTGGCCCTATACCTCTGTGTATATATACTTGAACATTACATTATGATCAACATGTAAAATGGTTTAAAACACAAGGAGGGCTGATTCATTTAAAAATAATACTCCTCCTCTTCCTTTATATTGTTTTCAGAAATCTGAGCATTGGAAAAAAGCAGACCATGAGCAAGCTGTCCGAGTCAATAGATCAGAACCAGTTTTGGCTTGTGAAGACAAGAAGACACATAACCCATCTTTACAGGGTATCAAGCCAGGAGAAATGTGTTGAAAACTGAAGCAGTCACTGGACTCTTATGTAGACAAACCATACCTCACAAAAAGCACAGTTTGTAAAATCTATGATGATTGCAGACTCCACAATGAAATAATGAAGGAGAGGTTTTTTGTGATTCCTCAGCAGAGATAAATGTTACTTCTCTCATAAACATATAAAGAAAAAATGTAAGACATTTTAAGCAGGAAAACAAAAATGCTAATAGCATCACAGCACTGTATGGAGGAGAGAAATACAAAGAGAATAACCTTTAGAACATGATACACGGGTACCATCTTCTAAAGGTTGTTCTTACTTTCTTCATGAAGTTAATTTTGCTGGCACACAACAGCACTTGGAGGGGCAAAACCTCAAAATACGTGCAAGTGTGACTAAGTTTTCCTAACTTTGTTTTTCTTCTCAATGTGAAATTTTGTTTTGAAAATTTAATTTCTGTGTAAAAAGTGCAGGCAATTTAAAAGATCAAAGTGAAGCAATGTTTTCACACTACTGAAACAGTATTTCAAGAAATTCAACCTATTTTTTATTTTGATCAGCAACTTTATAGATTTCACTTTTTCATTCCAGTAAATAAAAGGAAATACCCAGGTTTTTATTCTCTTATTTTTCATGGGAAAAAGAAACCAGAAAACCCAACAAAACAAACACAAAAAATACCCCCCCAACCCCAAACTACAACAGAAATAAATCTCTCAAAGCCCATACGATTGCTAAAGGAGATAAGAAGTAGTAAGAGATTTTTTATAAGAACTGGACTGTCATAAAGATGTCAGAGTGAGGCTTGCAGGCGTTTCCATGGCAAGCATTATTAAGCACCAGAGAAACAAAAGGAGGTTGTTTTTAACATTTGGAATATTTACTGAGCTCTGTTCCGAATCCCTTTGAACTTCAGAGGCAGCAACCTCTTGCTAGGTTTCAACGACGATCAAAACAAACTAAATGGGACATTGTGAGCAGTTCCCATTTCAAAACATTCGAAGGTTTTGCACTATGAATTTTATTCTGCTTAAGTAAATCTCATAAAATGATAAAACATCTTGTAAAAGCTACAAAGAAGAGAAGCCTGTGCTACACTGCCCTCCAAGTCTCTAACTGTGTTCTGTCCCCATGGTCTATCACAAACAATGTCTCCACAACCTCCCAGCCTCTGCAGGAACAAGGAGCCCCAGTCCAATTCTCATGTACTCCAGCAGAGGTTGGAGAGGTTTAAATATGGGTCTAACTGTCAGTAAGTTCCATTTCACATAAATAAAAGTTTTACTGACATTTAATCACTACTGAGGTGAACAGAGCTAATTTGTTTCTTCCAAAGCCTCTTCTGGGTAAAGTCAGAATTTCCAAAATTTTTGTTGTTTGGACAAGAAAAGTGGCAAATTGCATGATCCTTCTCATCTTTATGTGCCAGGAAAGGATCATGGCGAGCAAAAGGAAAAGAGACAACTGTGGTAAAAATGGTTTGGAACAAGCTTCCACTAAGAGTCTTTGGCAACAGATGAGAGCCTTCCACCACAATATCATTATTTCCAGTTAGCAAATTCAGATTTCATGGCTGCTCTCAGGAGACCACTGTCCTGCTACTATGAATCACTAACATCACTGTATGACCTTCTGCAAGTCCAACAGCAAATCTGTCCCTTGCATTGAAGCAGAAAATAAGGCTTCATTGGCCACTCTTCGTGTCAAAACCAGTAGCACAAGAAGTGCAAGGCTCACAAAAACATCACTTCATTCCTCCTCTCTCTCCAATATCAATCTAACATAATTTTTTCTCATTTAAATATTATCTGTACTACATTAGGAGCCCATAGCTCCAGTTGAGAGCATTGTCACATTGCAATAAATGGTCTGTAAATGCACGTATTAAATCTTCACTGTACACTTAACTCTATGTCAAATCTAATTCTTTAGCAACAGCCTTTTTCTTGTCTTCCCATTCCTGCTCAGCATTGACAGTCACATCTTGTCTTTCCAGTTCCTGGGGTTGCAACCACCTTTTCTGTTTTTCCCCTCACACACTCACATAACAGTCTACAGGTCTTGCTCTGTCTAAGAATCCTTGGTGAAATCTCTACATTTTTCTCCTCATTCAGGGTCTATTCTGCCTGGGCCCAGTGACCCTGCTTGAGTGATGGGGAGCTGCTGCTGCATCCAATTTCTTCCTCAGAATTTGCGTATGGAAAGAGATAATAACTGGTTGCCAGGATGGAAGAGGAACCTGTATAGGTTCCCTCCTTATATTCTTTCTGCCTCTACACTCTGCATTTGAGGGGCCATTTCCTGCAAAACCGATCTGGAACTATTTGTAAATGAGGCCCAGAATGTGACACTTTTCACCTAGACAGACTAAAAAGTGAGGAAACACAAGGTGTCCCAACTCACAGACACACATCTGTTTCCAGCCCCTTCCAGAACTGACAAGGAGCTGCCATCATGCTTAGTTCTGCATCCCCACAGAACTTCTGTTGATGGAAAGGGACGTATCAAGGCAGCCACATGGTTTTTGTTTATTTCTCTTTTATCAGTCTCTGTCATGAACCTCTCCCACCCCACAAACAATTGAAGTATCAGAATTTCATCTAATGCTTTCCATCCCTTCTTTTCAAAGGCTCTGCTCTCTCAACACCTTCCAGCACATCCACAGACAAAAGTTCCCCTGGGTCAGCTGCCAGTCTGCACAAGTCTAAGCCTATCACAAGTCTGGCATTCGAACTGGTCACAGCTGTGGTACGGGAGCAGGAAGAGAATGATCTGCCTTCTCTGCTTGCTTGAGACCCAGCCAAGAAGCTTAAGGGAAGGTCTACTCCATAACAGTATTTTGGAAAATCTTTTAAAATCATCTTTTTGAGTTTGTTCTGCAAAAAGTACAAACTATTTCATTTTGTGGAACCGTTACAAAACATTTCAATGCATTTATCTGCCACAATATGGTTATATGTATCTCTGTGTTCCAGATCGCATTGCCTGCGTAATTTCAACAAAGTATTTCAGGTAAGATCAGGAAGAGGAAAAACAATTAGACCAAGAAGATTCACATTATAGCTTAAAGACAGTTTGAAAAATAATGTCTATTTTTATATTGCAGAGAATTAGCATGCCCACTGGGTAAAGTGTAAATTCTTGTGTGCATATTTTTTCAGTGAATGCTCTTGAAAATCCACTTGTATTAAAGCAACAGTAGGGTTTGAGTTTTTTGATGGACTAATCAGTAATTGTCATCAATATTCTACCACTGAGGCACAAGATTAGGTTGTTGTGGGCCAGATGTTTTTCAAAATCACATTCACTAATGCTTCTGAGCCTTCTACAATCATTAGGAGTCATTCTCAAACTACCTCTGTTTTTCAAGGGAATACTAAATGCATCCCAGAGACATGAAGCAAGCAGCCAGTGCTCAGAAATTGAATTTCTGTTCTCTGGAATGCAAGTCCAAATTTCATTCGTAATTCTTTCCTTTCTATTTCAAACAGGTTTCAGATTTCTAATTCCTTATCTCACATACTTTAATCCACATTTAAAAACAAAGTTTAGATATATCTGCAGTGTGTAGATAAAAACATTTGTCTGCTTTTTGGCAACAATTGTCATCAAAGCATTGAGATATGGAGATTTTCTTGTATAAGAGAATGATCCCTGTCAGCAACTGGTATATGGTGCAAGTGAAAAACAAAATCTGTTCAGCTGTACTGTTCAGCATCTCAGGGGGCCTTGAAAACACCTATTTTGCTCTTTGAAAATAGCTCATAAATATACTGTTGGCAAAGAACCACAGGTTGTTACAAACGAGACTTCTGACGTGGCTGCAGTAGAGGGAGCTGTTTTACTGGCTAAGGCAGAGAGAGCAGGTTGGGATTCCTGTTTTGGTAGGTACTAAGGAGCATTTTCAGAATGAAGTACATCAGTTACTTCCTTTGACAGCTGCATTGTTCTGTTGCTCAAGACTATTTAGACTAGTAGTATCCACAGGCTGTAATTAAGCATTGATTTCTGTTGAATATTAACTCCCTACTCTTTCAGCAGTACAAATACATACAGTGAGATAATGGAGTAAGAAAAAGTGAGGATTTTGTCTAAGTGCTCTACCCTACAAGTGAATCCCATAACATCCAAGTGCCTGATATGCTAGATAGTAGCTTTCAAATATCAACCTAGAGGTGCTCACCACCTCAAAAGGATGGAACATCTTCACAATGAGACCGCCACACAGTTAAGACCAGGTTCTGCAGATGTTTTCCTGACCATGGGACGTCTTTCTGTAGGCAAAGACTCGTGCTTTGTGGAAAGATGCCAAAAAAATATAAATATGTCTCAAACACAAACTTTTTACGGTCATATAGGAGGGGAGGTTATGTAACCAGCAACTGCACAGAGGCAGCTCAGAGACCACCATTACTACTGCAGCACAACTCTCCAGCTCATCACTCTTCAACTTAAAGGCCACATATTTGGCCAAATGAACTTTGCTTTGCCCTTACAGCTGTGATCTACTACCATCCCTGGCAATGTAGGAAATCAGAAAGAGGATGACACAGAAAGGGCTTGCAGGGAGCTCCTTCTTGGTTCATTGCATTTGATCCACAAAAGCAACAAGGTATATAGATGAAAGGAAATGCTTCTAGTGTGCAAGTTCTGTGCGGGGTCCTTTCTCTTCTGTTTCTCTGATGCAGTAGTTTTATTTGGATTCCTTATTCTTCACCTAGAGAAACAAACAAAGTGGAAAAGTCTCTTGTGGGAACTGGAAAACAAAGTATCTTGCCACTCCTTTTAAAGAATGTTTTAAAATTTATCTTCAGTATCAGACAGTAAGCTTG
This sequence comes from Rhagologus leucostigma, assembly GCA_013397725.1. Lineage (NCBI taxonomy): Eukaryota > Metazoa > Chordata > Aves > Passeriformes > Rhagologus > Rhagologus leucostigma. The sequence continues at coordinate 461,880 of VZTD01000532.1, forward strand.
CAGTGTGATGCCACAGCCTACCTGCATCCTGGACTTCCTAAAATGATATGCTGTATGGATGAGGAATCCCTCTCCTTTCCTTATAGGAAAATGCTAGAAGCTAAGCCCTGAAGGATGGCACTCAGACTAAATATACATGATGATATACAGAATACTGTGTGAACACAGACATCCACAAAAATGTATCATTCTTTACATCTGGGAATGCCTGACCTGAGTGTCTATAGAAGTGGTATCTGTTCATTTTAGCATAGTTCATTCATATGCTGAAAGAAAAATAATGTCATGCAAATCGATGCTTCCACTGATAAACTGAAGGACAGGGTGTTACTCACCCACAAGTGTTTTGGTAGACCCTGGAAACTGCTTTCAGAAATCTTGTCAGGTAGAAAGTTTGTAATTTATAGTGCTGCGTATGATTCACACAGTACTGTGATGAAAAGATAAAGTCCGATAGTGATGAGGAATTCTTTGGTAAGCTAGAGTAGATTAGGTACAAGAAAAGCAAAGTGTATAATGTACCTTGACAGGTGGTGATTTTATCCCCCATTTGGATATATTGTATTCATGAAGTCAGGTCAGTGGATTTTGTTGGAAGCGTATTAAGAACAGTAATAGCTCTATCCTGATACTATGCTCATATGCAGTACACTTGATGCTATTAAATTGTCATGTCATCAATTCATAAAAATCAATTCTTGGATAAAATGCAGAGAGATCAGCCAGGATAGAAACAAAACAGAAAAATACTTGGAAAATAGCTGGAGAGACATTCCTATTTGTTGAAGTATTGCCACTTTGCATCCTTGTTGTGTCCTCTCCCATTTCTGGGCATCAAAGTAGTACCAATGGCCAAGAATACTTTCTATATATCATGTGCTGGCTGGTAGGATATACCTTTTTCCTGGAACCAGTCATACCACAATAATCCAGGATTTTGTCTGCACTGGTGCAATACATCTACCTGTGACCAACTGCACATGGGCCACCCAGGAGCTCCAGCTGAATCAACAACGCACAGCAAGTTACCTCTTTCAGAGTAAGGGAAAAAGAGATGAAAACACATTGCACTGGGGCTTCTTGCTATATATTGGTACAACATGGACCCACTTAAAGGCCCTGCCATTGATCTCAAAGGGGTCAATAAGTAAGCTACTTACTGCCAGCTAAGGACAACAGCTATCAGTGAAAACATTTAGGCTCTGCAGAAGAAAATAGAGCTATGCCACAAATCTAGACTTCATCTAATGGTTTTCTCTTAGAGGTCAGGAGGGTCCAAAGATGTTATGCTCTGATCTGTGATGAACTGGAATCACATGAAAATTTTAGGTCAGGTATCCTATTAACTACTAGCAATAGATATCTGAAGACACTTCTGTTCATAAGAACAAAACTGGCAATTTAAATTAAATTCAGCAATATTTTTAATCTGTAATAGATACAGAAGGGGAAAAAAAAGACATTTCAAATAGTTTGGATTTAACTGAAAAGAAAAATCTTATTTTTCACTTTTTAAAGTGTTACTTTCCAAAATTACCTTAAGGGTTCCATACTTCCAGCCAAATAAAGATATTTCAAACAAACAAATATTATTTGGACCACTTTACTGCATGGCCTCTGGGCAGTGGATGTTCAGAATGTGGTTTGCTTCTCTCCCCACCCTTCCTGACCTCCTCCCTCCATTTATGGCATTTCCCTTCCTGGATGTGAACATGGTGCCAGAATTCCATGTGCTTCCTGCTGCTTACTACCTACAAAATGGTAAATTACAGAAACCCCCACATACACAAAATTACTAAAAAACAAATTTGGTTGATCACATATTTTTCTAATAGCATTTTGGCTTAGTTCTAAGGGCAGAATTATGAAACAAAAAGGACAGACCCAAGATGAAATTACTAATTACTGGCCTGTACAGCCTGATTGCTATCTCAGTGTAGATCTGGAGTGAGTCCAGCAAAGTCCAAGAACCTGCTTCAGGGACTACACACAAACAGCTGGTGAAGTATAATGATGCACTTATGGCTGTGGGCAGCCTGACACCACCTCTCCCGTGAGCTAAAACAGAAAAGCTGGGCAGGCTGCACACAGTTTCTTAGCAGTTACCTCCATTGTTAAGATGCTGTTCATAGTTAAAAAATCACTAGCCAGTTCCATTCACAACTCTTTGAAGCCATCTTACTGGTATATTTTTTAAAATTATTGCTATTTTCATCATTTTCAGCCTGGAACAGAGGCTCAAGTTTCACAGAACATTTATATGTATTACTTAAATCATCTTTGTTCAGCAAAACACATCAACATATGCTTAGTTCTAAGTATTTCAGTCTTAGCTGTATTTTCAGCTTCCCCTGAGGCATGGCCTCAGTGAATGCTGCCCTTTTGCCTACCTGTCATCACAGCAAGAGCATTAAAGCCTCTGGCACTTTGTGGTGCTACACACCCATTGCAAATGCATGAAGCGAAACAGCTCACTCCTGGCCAGACGAGTACACGGAGGTCTGTGAGGTGCATAGTCTGATATCTGGTACCTCATGAAGTACAGGGCTTGGGGGCTTCCTGGTGTTTCAACTTTCCCTGCACAGCTTGAGATGATATTTTGCCCTAACAAAGCCTCGAGCCTTTGAGCAAGTAGTGCTCCTGATTCACAAGCATGCTTTTCTCTTTAGTAAGGTGAACTCAACATTTATTTCAATATACTTTTCTGGAATTGGAAGGAAAAGCCTCAAGCCAGTCTTCTGTGTAGCACTCAGATTTTATATTAGCTTTTGCACTTGTATGTGAAAAAATTGTGTATATGCAATTTCCTTCTTGTATACAATTGCATCATTGGGGGAATAAAAATTAACTTCCTTCATTTCTGAGAAATAACCTGCTTGTATAATTCCCATAAAGACACACGAGTTCTGTTAATCTAAGTATCTCATTATTTGGCCTGAATCTTTAACAAATTAAACTTAATAACAAAACCTTTTAGCAAACCCAGTAATATCTCTATTTTAAACATCAGTTATTATCTGGCCTAGAATTCTGTTTGTATGCACAGATAAATAGTGCATTCTTTCAGGAAGCATGTAGCCTACTAGATCTTAGTTAATCACAGACCAACAGATAAGTAGGATAGAACCACTGCAAAATTTTCATCTTAGAGGCAACTTTTTTCTGCACTCAGAAACAAAAATTTCTGACAGTATCTCGTCTTTAATCAGTACTTATGAAACACCTCTGCCCCAAGTTTTAACTCATGCATAATTCTGGTTCCTACCAACTAGACATATTTTGTGTGCGAAATTTTAACTTTATGATTCTTACATGCTTTTCAGGCTGGAGTTCTGAAGAGAGAGAACTGGTAACTTTCATTAGTAATCAGATAAAGTTTATAAAATCTTATTGATTATTAAGAAGAGGGTTCAAGAACTGTCTCTTTTTAAATATATGTTTTATAACCCCTTGCAAATTTAAAAATCAGATTGAAATAGCATGAATGCTAGTGGAAAATTTTATGAACACTTTGTCATTCCAACTCACTTGCCACTTCCAAGCTAAGTCCCCAGCTCTCCCACACAATCTTTATCATGACAACTTCCATTCATCATCCTCTAGCTACACATCACTGTTGTGGAAAGAACTGATGATAAAACATAACCTCTCCAAACATACCTTGAGTTCATTGATAGTGGCAACTGTAGATTCCTGGCACTCCCAGAGACACCAAGCGAGAGTTTGCTTTTCTTTGAAAAGAATCTCTCTGAAAGAGGAATCATTGTGTGCACACTTCCCATCTTTCTACCCTCAGCACCAATTACATCTTTGCAGTGATTTCTGGAAAAGCTAGTCTTGAGAGATCAGCTCCCTGACCTTGAGATGTGGTACCACTTCACGTGCTATCCTGCATTTGGAAATTCTCACAACTGAGCCAACTAACCTATTAAACAACCCCAGATCCCTATAGGATTTTGGATTGGTCACCTTAGTAAGAGTTGCAGCTACTCAAAACTTCCCCACATCTTAAAGAGATCTGAAGATCCATAGCTACAGAGAGGCTTGAGCAGCTTTAGAAAAGAAGGGCTCAGTGGCACCAGCAGCTATGAAAGTGTGGATTTCCTGGGATACAGAAGAGAGCACAGCACCTGACACCAGGGTTACTTTGACTTTTCGAATGTTGGAAGCTGACAAGCACAGATGGCCAAGACATGGGGAAATGTCCACAGCAGGGGCAATCCGGAATGCATCAGCTGCTATGAATGGTCCTTTTTCATCTGCCAGGTAAGAAGCAGCAAATAGAAGGCAGTGGTGAAGAAAAGGGTAGTGACTTAATGCTAATGCTTACGTGCAGATTCCAACAAACAATAATGAGGTGTGCCTGGTCCAAGAAAAGAAGTAGAACAAGGAAAGGGAAAGATGCCCATCCTGGGATGCACTGCCAGGATTTTAAGAAATTTGCTCTTGGTATATTTGCAAAATAGGACTGTAAGGACCTGCAAAGAACACAATTTAGACTAGATGAAGCTGGATTGGTTAAAAAATATTTCAAGGAAGAATGAGCTCAGGAGGTCCTCTTTATTTGCAACAACAGTTGTATGATAAATATAACAAACATGTATACATATATCTATGTATGTATGTAAATGTATGGTGAAAACATTTCATAAACATCTATTGCAAAAATTTTTACAGCAAGAAGATTGACATTTTTTTTCTTCTCTCATGCAAATCTTTTTTCACCTAGAAACAGGACTCTTCTTGAAAGCTAATTTTATTTCATAAAAGTCAAGTTTAAATATGCTTAGAAGATGAGACACATAATTTGATTCTAAAAAAAATCTCCACCTTTTATAATTAATATCAGAAAAATGCTGGAGGTGGGGGGAGGCAAAACAAATTTTGGCTTTGTCATGGAAAAAAAAACCCAAAAAAATATTCCACAGGCCTAAGCAAGTTGAGTTGCACAGCTCTCATTTCTTACTGCAAAGTGTCCTCCAGTCCAGTTTTTTGCCTTAGCAAATGGGTTTCTTCAGTACACAGTATACAATGCTAGCTGTTATCATGCATCACTGCATGAACCCTGACAACTACATTTTATAAGTGTATCTTTATATTTGATTTTTGTAAAACCACAGCATCTCTTTCCCTTCCAGGCTCAATAAACAGCTTAGTCAAGGTTTTGACTATCTGTTTCATTTAATTACATATGCCTTGATTTATGGTTCAGGAAAGGCTGTAAATGAGGACATCACATTTGCAATCCAACCTCAAAATGTTTTCAAAAACAGCAACAAAAATCCTCACATGAAGTCTTATGAAAACAATCCCCAGGGGAACCACATGCAGAGCAGCCTGGTCAGCTCCTGTGTTTATCAAACAGGAGAGATGAATGGCTGACTTTGATTTTATCCTAGGTGTGCAAATAAAGAGTATTAGATTTGCTTATCCCAAAATGTTTACCTTCATCTGTCAGTGTTGGGAGCTGAACAGGTCACTCTGTGCCCCAGGGGAGGCGCGGGCCAGGAGATGTGAAGCAGAGCTAATGTGGCTTGGCAGAACTACAAGGTACCAGAAGGGCTGAAGGCCGTGGACTGTCAATTAACAAGGATAGAAGGCATCAGAAATCATAAACCAGTTTCCAGGTGCTCAGTAAACCCACCTCACTTAGACATCAGAGATTCCAGTGAGCACATAAAAATACAACAAAAAGAGAGGTAAGACCCCTAAAGAAATGAACACCAAGCCCTCTTCATAGCACACCTGAATTTTGGAGCCATTAAATGCAAATTCTGCCTGGGGCTCCATATTTATCAAGTGACCTGTTATATTAATAGTCGAAGGAATTCTATCTTTAAGCTTTCTGTTCCTTAAGTGATTCAACGCCAATGACATCCAAAACAGCAGCAGATCTGGGATCCCCTGCACCTGGAGCTGTAGCAAGGTACATTATGCACTCTCACATGACACCCCCAGTGTATGTATAACTGGCAGGAAAAAAATTTCAGGCAGAAATAATCTCAAATAATTAATCTCTTGAACAGCAATTCTAAGGGAAGTTCCAGGATATGTGGTAAATATGAAGAAAGAGTCCTGCAGGATATATAATCTTGAATTATGTGAAGTGTATTTTGGTTCAAAGACAGGAAAACTTTAAAATCATATGGGACCACCATGATAATTTATAAAAGACAACACAGTTATTCCTGCAACAACATTACAGTACATGGTTAATCTGTAGTGTCACTTGAAATTATGATGGGTATCTTTTCAAATACTTGTCAGTGACAGAGAATCCAGCACACTTTTGGCAAATTATTGCATTAGGGAATTATATTCTGTTCTAGAAACTGTTAAAATCTTTTTTATCAACAGATTAAACAGAAATCTCTCCCTCTTGTGGATGTTTTGTTTTAACTTCGATAAGATTAATATTTTGAGCTTCTTAAGCCTTTTGATCTAAGGCAGGTGCTTAAGATTTGCAATCATTCTTTTGAAACTGTAAAGGAGTGGAAAAAGAGACACAATAGTATTGAACAAATCAGCACAAGAACTAGTCACACTGAGCTCACCAATACATTTACTTTCTTTTCCAGCTAAAAATGTTGTGTTGGGTGTTACTGATTCACTCTCACACAGTGCAGTGGTTGAGGTGAAACTTCAAGCAGGAAATTCAAGTCCAGGATGGAATTTCTGATCAAACTGCAAAAGCAGTCTTTAGCACAGGCAATGGTCTGTAATGGGGCAGTCGATGCATAAAGGAAAATGACACTGAAGTTTCTGCTCTAGGAAAACCACATCAGTGATGTGAACTTGGGTGTCACAAGTCCTTGGGAACGCTTTTTTGATGGACTATTTTGGAATGTTTCATTTGCATAGCAAAAACAGAATTTGAAATATCTAGTTTGAAAACTGGAATTCTTATCTGATCAGCTCCCGGTGTTTTGGTGAAGGTTTCATTAGGTAGTAATACAGAAGAGCAGAAGCACTAAATTTCCCTTATCCTACTTGCCATTCCTGTGACTATATTTGGTCAGCAAGCAGAGATTCAAACGGAAATTTTAAAACAGCTCTTTCCAGTCTAAGGTTTTCTCGAGAAAAATATCCTTTCTATGTTTCTTTCTAAAAATCAAATGCACTGTTTTCTGTCTAGTCACCCTGCACTACATCACTGGGCCCACATCTCCCCCAGAAAGAGTGCAGAGGAATCTGATCATTCCCACAACGGCTCACTCACCCTTAGGCTGACAGGAAAACTTAAGCCCTTTTAATGAAGCTTATGAAATGGCTTATGGGCAGGAGGTGCAGAATAGAGGCCGGAGAGTGTGATGGCCAGGGTAAACCTGCAGCAGTGCCAAGCAGCTCACTATACCCAGTGCTGTGCAGTGGCTTTGTACACAGTCGTCTGGAGATGGAGGCACCCTGCTTCTGTTCTCACACACTCTTTATTAAATGGGCTTTTGTTAAGCTTATAGTTAAGATTAATGCAGCTAAATGAAGTACCAGCTCATTGATTCCACATTTGATGGGTAATTTTCAAAACCAGACAATTAATTAGAATATCTCACCTCCTACAACTTAATGTTTTTGTGAAGTTGAAAGAACTATTCAATAGCAAACTGTTGCTGATACCAAAGTTATTTCCCATATATTGAAATGCTTTTGATTCAGATATATAGGAAAATTTTGATTTAAGACACTGGTTACTCTGAGATAGGAAAAGCTACATTTTACCATTCCCTTAATTAACCAGCCACTGTGGAGCACAGGCTTATGCAAAGAGCATCTTTTTAGGACTTGCATTCATATCTTTAGGCACATAAATGTTTGGATCTAAAATTCTGCCCTCATTTCTCTTTCTTACCTTATAAAAGACACAGAACCCCTACTGGAGCTAGGCTCTTACACCATGCACACCTCACCTCTCCCAATTATGGCAAGAGAAACCTGGATGATGGCTTCCTCTGTTCTGTACCTGCCTACCATCAGGAGCAATTTAACCTCTAAAAGCCTTTTTGTTTCAAAGTGGCAGTGATAACAAGACAAGGTGCCTTCAAAAGCAGACTGCAATTTCAGGTGAATGCCATTGATTGCTGCATTTCATACTAGGCCATAAAACAAGAACAGCAAAAGTACATCTAACACAAGACTTAAAAATCTGAGTGGTTTTTGTGACTCTTGCAGGAGGAAAACCCATTATTTTCAGAAGACGAAGATGCAAAGAAAATAAGTGCCAAACTTGTACTCAAAAGCGCTGTAGTTCTTTTGGTTGTCATGAAAAGCCACTTTCATGATTTTGTGCAGTTTGATTTCTGATTTGGGGATTTGACAATACCATATATATATATATTTTCCCAGTAAGGAATGGAAAGTAAATTTAAGTAAAGATCTCTTTTGCTTATTGAACCTCTGTGTGCCTTAGAGAGGTCATCCTCACCATCCCTGTCACTGTACACTCTCTGCTCTACCCCTGACTGTGCTCTCTGTAACCTCTATGGCTGAATCAGCTGCATACTGGACTGCAAGGAAACATCAGAATAGGTTGCTTCCCCCAGGAATATGCTGGAGACTGGCATGCTATTCCAAAATTCATAGCTCAATCACTTTGCAAACATGCTTTCCAACAACCTGAGGACTCTTTTTGGTTCAATAGCCTGTTAGAGGCCATGTAGTGGAGTTTACCAGATTTTACATAGAACTCTAACATCTTAGCTCAGTCTGTTTGATTGGTAGGCCAGGGAAAAGTGGAGGGGAAAAGAAGCACTGAAGAAATTTGATAAAAATACCCTTTTCTCTCCCTCACCAAGTATTGCAACTTTGAAACAGCTTGTTCAAGTAACTTCAAATTTGGTAAAATTATTAACTGCCTTCAGCCCACCCATGCCATACTCGAAACTCAACAGAGTAAGAAGGAAAGTCCTTAGTAGAGATGCCAGTAAAAACTGGATTTATAGAAGAAAGCAAATTTTGCCCTCACATATAGAGTATAGGATTTTGAGTTAGACTTACAGAATGGCATTCACTTAGTTCTGAATCATCACTATATCTGCCACATAACAAATAAAAAATCAGAAAATGCACCCAGTTCTACCAACTAATCTTCTGAAGACATAGCAAGTGGTTGTTTCTGCCCCCAAGTTCCTGCAGTACAAATACACAAGATGCACAGAGGAAAGCTGTATTCACTTCATTTTACATCCAGGCACAGGAAAACCAAGTGAATCATCCACTGTCACTGAAGGGATGGAATTAAACTCAGATATATTTAACCCTGTGACTGAGCTTTGTTCAATTGTGTCTGTCCGTTTGTAATCTTTTCCTTCACATCAGTCAGCATTTGAGCTACGGCAATTTGAGATCTCTTGATGAAGAAGTTAGCAAAGTAAAAACATATTCTTATGCTACAGTGGAAGCATGGATTTATCAAAGGGGTAGAAAGCATTACATGCAGATTATTCAGAAGTTATAAGTATTTCTCACATTTCCTGTTGATTGAACTTTTCAGAAGTCAGTGAACTGATTTTTGTGGGTATTGCAGGACTTACATGAGTTGAAACTTTAATAAAGTTTCCAAAGAGATGAATCCACTCCCCTTTTGACCCTAAAAATATCTGTAACCTAACAACTACACAAAACAATAGTGAAGTGTGACTAAACGTGAATGGCAATGTACTGCTGACAAGCTCTGACCATTAACATTTTTCTTTCTGTTTAACTCAGCAGGCAAAAGGCAGCTAACAGAAGCCGTCTGCTGTTACGAGCACTCAGAAGCATTTCATTGTGAGCATGCAAAAGAAAATGAGTGCAATTCTCTCTCAGAATGCTACTTTCTAGGGTTTTATTATTTCTTTACAGATTAATTGTGGATAAATGCAAGCAGCATATTTAGAAACAGGACACTTTCTTCTGTTGAGATCTTCGGAGCCCACAACCCAAGCAGGTGAAATAATTGAGACATACAAGGCCAACATCTGTTGCACAATTGTACTAATATGATTAGTTTTGCCATGGTGTTACTAAAAGAAGAATGTAGTCCTTTTATAGTTTAATTGATCACATTTAGATGTTTGGTGAAGTCTGAATGCAATTGGAAAGTTTCTTCAGGGGTCAAAAGTGAGTCCCCCTCACAGTAGTACGTAGCCTCATTATTAACTGATGTGCTGAACTGCCTTAGGCTTCAGCAGGGTGTGGGGAGGCACCAAATTCAGCTCTCCTCCTTTCTGGGGGAAATTACCAGCTACTCTGTTCTCACATAAGTGGTGTGTCCTGCTTTGCTTGCAGGACAGTGAGCCCTGCTCAGTTCTCTGCAAAAAGACTTGTAGGTGCCTATATTCAGGAGCTGATTCATGGCATGGATGGATGGATGGATGGATGGATGGATGGATGGATGGATGGATGGATGGATGGACGGACGGACAGACAGAAGAACTTGGTTTGGACAGACAGAAGAACAAACCTCTGTTTCAGAGAGAGCGCTGTGCTTAACACTTCCAATTGGTTACTCTGTGTGGCTTTCTTCTCCTAGCACTGGTTGCTTTGATTGCCATTCTGAGATATGTGTGTTGGCCCACGAGGTACCAGCAGCCTTCACACTTAAGACTAAATTGTGGACTCAATCAAGATCTGAGAATTCTTTCTGTGCCTTGATCTCCTATAATCTATGAGACGGTGGTTGGTTATTACTTTCCCCTGTAATATTATAGAATCAGTCAACAAGAACTATTCCAAACAAATAAACCAGATAATAAAGTGACATTTCAAAAAATATTGCTACATATTTCTCTGTCTACAGGTATAATAAGAATCAGATTAGACTAACCCTTTGGCTGCTGTAAATCAAGTTACTATTGAAATTGGTGCAGATTCCTATCTGATGAAAACCTGGCTGGTAAAATCAATTAAAACAATTATCTTAGAAGAGAAATAAAGATTTTACGGCAATGTCCAGTTATAAGAAAGCCTCTTGTAAATGTCATGTTGTAATTCTAAGGATTATTACTGAAGGTTTCCATGGTACTTAACTATAAAGGAGCACTTTTAAGTACAAAATTTAAATAAAGAAAAGCAAAGCCCATGCTCAGTGAATTATGAAGAGTCCGTGAAGGGTGGTAAGTGTGAGAATCCAGTCCCTGCTCATAGAAAGAGCCCTACTGTATGTTCCTACAAATATTGATGTTTGAAATCCAAAGCACATGTGATGCATTAGTGTGAAACAGCGATTACATACATGCTGCTCTCTGCCCTGCAGTTCAGGAAAAGTCCTTATGTAATGAAGAACTGAAAGACTTATGAGGGAATCCAATAGACTGTTATCGTGTAAAAATACCAGTGCTCTCCAAAGTCAACTCACAGTTCCTCAAATGTATGCTGGTATGTGTTTTGTTTTCCAATAGGCCTGAGAGAGAAGGAGCTCCATTCATGTCAGACCCTGTTAATCTCATACCTCCAGCTCAGTCTGGGTGAATGGAACAGTGACTTGGGAAACCACTGCTTTTCTTTCCAGTCAATTCTCAAACACATGAAACCTACCACAGGAGATCCAAACACACTCAAACAATAACAGGCAATTTTGCCAATTACAGAAACTACTTATGGGCAGTAAGAAGGGAACTTTTCATCCAACTCTGATCTTGGGTGTTGGAAAATTAAGAATGATTTCTTGATGTTTCCTTCATCTGCTTCTATCAATAGCCTTCTGAATCCTGACAGTTTTCATCATACACTATCCAAATGACTGGAGCAATTCTTGATTTAAAGATTTAAGAATTTAAGAACAAAAACTCAAGCAAAATGTAACAACAGAGCTCTGAGGCTGTACAGTCCCAGCACATTATAGGTGAAAATTATTTTATTTAATGGACATCCAAAGAGTAGGACCAAGCCCAGAGTTTTTCATAGGCCAGACTGAGTTCAAGATAAGATCTTTCAAACTAAGCAAAGCTCCCATTAACTTAATCGCAACTCAAGAACAGTTGTGATTGCCCAAGAAGTATTTAATAGGAACTACTAATCTAATATGTTCTTCAGATCTAGAAAATGCTTACTTCCAAGACTTTGGGATTGTTTTACTCATCATGCTTTATCCTACATGTTAAAACCCCACTAACCCTAAAGAATATTACTGCTATAGAAATAATACCTCTGCTTTTGAGAATTTCTCAGGAATTGTATGCAAATCCTTTGTTCTAATTCAGATCTCCAATAAAACATGACTGGTATTGTCTCCTGCAAACTTTAATACTGTGTATGAATTGTGCCATCAATATGACAGAGTGTTATAATTCACTGTTTCTGTAGCCAAGCTAGAAGCACTATCTGTTCTTCTGGACCACCTATGCCTCAGCAATATGGTGCTGGTATGGAAAAGCAATTGGACACCAGGGATAATGTGGCCTCTGACTCATACAGAGATGGACACGTGGAATAAAAAAGCAAGAGTTCTTTATATTCTGTTCAAATAGATTGAGTGTGCTTTCACTGAAGAGACAGTTTGGAAACTAATCTGTCTTCATTTCCAAATGGCTTTTGTGAAGGTCAGTATATCATATGCAGCCCAACAGGACACTGCTGAGTCACAGTGCTCCTGCAGCAGCAGCTGCTTGATCACACCTTTTTACAAGAGGAAGGGGCAATCTATGTTACTGTTGCATCCAAGGAGCAGAATAAGTATGCCATGTCAGAAGACATCAAGACTTACACAGGTAAAAACTTTGAGAAATAAGTCCTGGCTTTTGTTCTATTACCCCACAGGCCTCCAATTTCCTCAAGACTGATCTTTATGACAGTTTGTACATTTGATTAGATGTCCAAAGAAAAGATTTTTTTAATTCATACAAATCGTGTAAAAGTAGAGGGCTCAAATGCAGGATGCCACAATCCATTCAATAAATTCTCCTACTAGAATAAGATTGCTCTTCTGGAATTTTACCATATATATATATATATATATATATATATACTTTGTTTCTAAGAGCAAAATTTACTGTCCCTTCAATTGCCACTACGTAAAAATATGAAGTACTTGTATGGTGGAGCTCTGTGGAGAAAGATACTGGAACATTTCTCAATTCTGGGAAAAAATTTGTTATATACAATATAAATAATGGTATTGACATGGGACTCTCCAGGTAAGATCATATAACTTCTTTACTCAAGAGGTCTGAGTACAGTTGTCTTAAAGTCTCATCTGGGGCTCCACAGAAATCACAGTACTTCTGGTCACGCTTGAAGTACTGTATGCTAAAAAAGAATGCAAGAAAGGAATGATCAGAGCAGAAAGCAACCAGCTTTGCTTTGACAGCAAAAGGCAATTGTAAATTGAAGAGAACTTGCTATTACAGTTGGCTTATTCTACAAAGCACAAGAATTCCATATTCCTCATAATTTGCCCTGGATGTTCACATTCATCTAACTGTTTCTGAAAACCTAGTAAACTTTCAGTCTCCACAACATCTGTGCCAATGAGTTCTTCAGATCAATCATCTGCTATGCAATTTTTACTGTGTTGACTCTTGATCCCTGCTTTCAAAGAAGTGCCCAATATATTTTCACTAACTTCTTCCCTAAACTTCTGCCAGGCCTTTCCTTGCTCATTGCCTCTTGAAGTTTACAAGTCTGAGATCTTACAGCTACACCTAGCTGGTTTTTGGTAGCTCAGCTTGAGTTTGCAGAAGTTCCTTTTCTGGTTTGTTGTGTGTGTTACTAGTCTACCAGAATAAAAATGAATCATGAACAAAAATTAATCATGTGTCAGTCTGTGTCCAAGCCTGCGTTAATTTACAGTCAGTGGGTCACTTCAGAGCTGGAATAAGAACTAATATATAGTTTATGTGGACAACCGGGTCAAAGTCTTGCCCAAAGCTAGCATGACACTATAGACATAGTCCAGACTCTCCATACATAAAAAAACTCCTGCCTTATAAGAATAATTATTTCCCAAAATATATTTGAATTACTAACACTTGCAAATAAAGCATGAATCTCTATGGACAAGAGATAATCTGAAAAATAGGACATGCTTTCCAAAAAGCTTTTTCCAAGTTCCTTACCAATCTAGTACCAGAAGATACTGCAAAAAAAAAAAACAAAATTGGGAGACTGGGAAACGGTAAAGAAGAAAGAGCTCTGAACAAATAACTAAAGCTAGATAGATAGATAGACAGATAGTCTAGAAGGAGCATCAGGCAGGAAAACAGCGATGAGGAGAAGTACTTTGAGCAAAGCAAGGAACAAGAAGGGAAGTAACAGGACTGGGGCACCAAGACGAGACTGTTTTGTGAGTTGGAGACCATAAATTGAGCGGGACCATTCTGACAGAAACTTGTTATTTCTCAAGTGTGGAAGCTATTTGTGAACCTAAAGAATACCTGTTTCTGAGTTGGAACTGGGAAATATTTGGCTTATGAAACCTTTCATGTTCTTTCTCTTTTGCATTCTGCAAAGTCCTGTCAGGACACTTCTTCCCCTCAGCATCAGGACAACATTCTGCATTACATCTGCCAGTTTCTGTACACAGGCATCACTTAAGTGTCTCGCTTGACTCTGACCCACAGCCCTCAGGTCTAGACCACTATTCTCAAACCTACAGCAAAGTGGTATTGAGTGAGTGCTTGGTGACCCGTATTTTAATAATAGGCAGAGGTGTCTACTGTGGCCATTACAATACAGGCTTTTGTAGAGGCTCACTGCCTCCCTACCATGCTCACCCTACAGCAACAGGAACTGCTCCAGCCTTATTACTGCTACTGTCATCAGCTGCTCTAGGTGGGTGGCCCTAAAACTTCCAGGGACCTGGTGTCTATAGCTAGGGAAAGCTTAGGTCTCCTAGCTACAATATTGAAGGCTTTTAGTTGCATTGTAGCTGGCAGGAGAACTTCCTGCTCTGGCTACTGCAAGATGGGCTGAACATCTTTCTGCCCTTACAAGACATGGAGACAACTGCAGTGCACTGGGCAGCTCACCAGTCAAATTTTAAAGCCAGGATCTGAGTGGGAGCTGACAGAAGTGGAAGGAAGGAGAAGTTTGTGTAATTATTAGGATTACTAGAGCCTGCGCCTTCTGAATCTATGCAAGTGCCTAAGAAAACTCTGCCATCTGTACTTTTAAGCCCACAGGAGATAAGCGGAGGAAGAAGGGGTTTTATCACATGTGCTGCAAAGCCTTTGTAAAGAATGAAAACAAACTGTGGTGCTGACTTTGTCTATGAAAAACAGCAAGGTCTCAGCCATGCCAATATTTTGTCAAAAAATATTGAATCAATTAGTGACCGTAACGTTTTCTAATGGCTTCCAAACAGCAAAACAGACTTTGGCATAAATAAAAATCCTCTTTCTTTATTAAATCCTTAGATGGGAAGTCTCAGAGCAGAAGAAATTCTCAGCATCAGAGTCATCAGTCCGGACCTTTGCAGCAGGACAAACTTTGGTAGCAGATGGGGCACAAAATACAAAATTGTCACTCCACAATTCAGGTCTCACCTTAAGGCTAACTGGAGTTGCTAAATGGGTATCAGTGAGGCTTCATTTATGGAAAGCAGATGAATGTTTACTTGGTACAGTAACTGTATAGATCAGGATTTTGTCCCCCAGCCCTGCAAGGTAAGTTTGTAGGGGTCTCTAATTTGTCTTCAGTCTTCCTTTGTCAGTCAAAACACATGAAGTAATTCACATGGTGATTTGATCTTCTGAGCTGATTTCCAACCAGCTTTCTTCCATCTTGAAAGTAGCACTCAATGGCCTCCACAGTGTCAATCATCTCTCCAAGAACATTTTAGGCTTCTTAATTCTGGGGAGTCCATTCAAGACAATAAATATATAATAGTCCATCTTCTTTCTTCCACCCTAACACCTATACACAAGACAACTTCCTTCCTGATTCAGTTACTCAGTTGTATGGATGTCTCCTCTCAAGAAAACAGCTATCAATCTTCTAAAAGTACAGCTCAGGTACTCTTTAGTCCCTCTAAACTTTTCTCTCACTTTAATGGTTTTTTATCTGCAGCTTTTGCAAGGCCTGCAATCCCAGCTGAGGAAATAGCTCATCTTGAAATGAACCTCATATTTTGGATATAGGACAGGATAGATATCTAGAGGAAAAACTACACCCACACTGAGTACAGCTGGAGCATGGGAGATTTAATTTGCACTTCTAAAATATTCTGAAATATCAAAACAAAGACAATATTTCAAAGCAGTTTTTTTACTCTAAGCTGTGCAAGGGGACAAGTACCAAATGTCTTACAGCCATTAGGCATATCAATACCTAATATTTTTTGGATGCTTACAGGACTTTGCTAAAATTAGCTGTTAGAAAAGAAATTTCCCATGCTAAATGTCTGCCAGAGAATTAATATTTTATTTTGCACATTGTGCTGACAAAGATTAGAAGTTTCCAACAGTGAAGTTAGTAGAGATATTGTTTTGTGCATGTTAAATATATTCTCACAACTCTTTTTTTAGAAGATTCTGCTGAAAATAGTTTTGAAATACACTGAGTTTCTCATGTCAGAGATGAGCCTTATATTTCCCCCTAAAACCAATTAAAAGTTGGCCAAACCCAAAGTCATTGGAGGCAAAAATGAATGTTTGCCTATACACAATAATGAGGTAGAGCTACAGTGAGTATATTTCAAATGAGGAATTCAGGGGCTGGCCAAAATTGCTGGTTTAGTCTACTGGCTAAAACATCAAATCTGAGGTTAAGGCAAACATTCTCCTTTTATCTACAGGGCTTAATTGTGCCCAGATGTCACAGGACATAGAATCATAGAATTATGAAACTACAGAATCATTTAGGTTGAAAAAGACCTTAAAGATCAGCAAGTCCAATCATAAACCTAAATCTGCCAATGCCAACTCTAAGCGATGTCCCTAAACTGCCACATCCACACATGAAAATAGCCTGACTTGAACAAAAAGAGAAAATCATGCATGGAACTAGAAATACCCCAAGAGACAAGGGCATGTGGACAAGGCAACAAGGAGCACGAAGGAGAAATGTGATATTGATGATGGTGATGATGATGATGATGACGACGATGATGATGATGAAGAAGATGATATGGGAAAGGCAAGTCAGAGAAAATCTGACTCTTGGAGTGATGAACAAGCAAGAAGTACCTGTAATCAAATTTTCCACAAATCATTGTTCCTTTCATGTCAGCAAGCATCCTCAAACTACTCTGGCTGTTTGGTGGATGGAGCTTTGGGCATTACTGGTTTGTTTTGCTCAGGTTTTGTCCTTGTTACTTTTATTTTAAAGAATTGCCAAACATATTTGGAAAAAGATTACATGTCGTCTCCAGGGGCTGCAGAGCCAACTGTCATGGGAGAACACTGAGGCTTGGCTCAGACCTCTGCTTGCCTACCTCTGTCTTACTTTGCTGTGTGCTCCTAGAGCTGCTTTCAGGAATGACATCAGTACTGCCCTGAAGGAACTGGAACAACAAGCACAACAATGAAAATTCCAGTAAACAACATGCAGCTGGCTTCAACTGTGTTGACATCTAAATTTTAAATTAAAGAATAGCAAACGTAGGCCAGGTAAAAAATTCTGCTGGTTCCTCTCCTCTTTCCCCAGGTAAATGCAGTAGGAGTGCTATACATGTAAGAGACCACAGAATCCAAGATTCAAATAGAATCCAAGATATTTAAACCAATTGTTTCTAATTGTTCTACTAGTGCCTCAAATACCTAAGAATGCGTTGCACACTTTAGCTTAAAAAAAGTAGTACTACACTCACAAGAGTTATGGTTTTTTTTTCTTTAAGGTGTGTTTATCCTTCTGTTTTCTGTTCCATGGATCTCTGGTATTCCTGACCTCTTCATTTTATGACACCTTTATGGTCAAATCATAAGTATTTGCTGTGGCAGTGTCCTAGCACACATACTGCCCTGCACTCACATATGGTCAGCTTGAACCCTGGATATGCAGATACCTGATCTGTTTTCTAGAAGCTTGTTGCTTGGACAAGATTCTGACAAACTGGAATGTCGGCCCAGGTTTTTTGGCAGAGTGCCTTAGTTTTCTGTATCCGTAAGAGGCCTTACTTTCCCAAGCTCCTTGTCCCACTGGTAGTTTTCTAAAACAGCTCAGCATGTCCCTGGAAGTTCACAAAGCCTTCTTCATTCATAAACAAGTTGCTTGCGAGCCCATGAACAGAATGGCTCTATCCGTGACGTCTGATTGACCTTCAAGAACTGCTCACATGACAGAAAAAATAATAATAATAAAAAAGGGGGCAGAAAGTTTAAGGAAATAGACAAATGAAGAACAAGGGACCCATCAGTGTGTTAGTAATGTGGTGAATGCTAGAATTAAAGATATAAATATCATGACGGGCTGTATTTGCATTGCCACAGTCTGTTTAAAAGAAAGAACCCCAGAGCTAGGAACCGATGCCTCCTGCATCCCTAATGGCTTCTATATAAAAATTGTCATTTTCTTTGTATGATTAAAATAAAGAGCATCGGCAAAATAAACTCTCCCTTCCTACATGTTTCTTTTAATGACTCTACTGCTGATAGAAGATGCCAGTTTAACAAGTCTGCAGACAGAGGCCTTCTGTCTCCAGAATAGGTACAAGACAAGCTGTGGCAGGGAGAGGGTCTCTGCCACACACACAGCTCCCTCAGATCAGCAAGACCACCCCAAGAGGGAAAGGAGCATTCAGTCCTCGGCCTCCTTACTGACAGCAGCAGCCTGGGAGCCAATCAGTGCCATTTGCCAGAGAAGTTTCAGGCCGTCTGAAGTCTGAGCACTTGTCACTAGCATGAAGCTAACAGTTCGTTTAGCTTCGTTTTCTACTGGGTGCTACTGACAGCTGCTCCTGAGAATGCACAGTATGTCATTACTGGTCTCTACCGCATGGGTCATTCACACAATTGCCATTTCTAGTTATTCCATTAGTCACCATTACCTGTCATCTCCCTGTTTTATCCTCTCTGGCAAGCTTGTTTGCTCTCTTACTCCTTCATAGTGAAATTTTTGTCCCTTTTCCTTCCCAGCTGGCACTTTTCTTATCTTCCAGTGCTGCTTTTCCAGTGAAATCTCAACAGACCAGCAAGGACTTTCTTGGCTTTAAGCAGCTAACAGCTGACCATCACCCTCTTTCTTCTTCACTGAATTCCGTGCCCACACATTTCTAACTGTACAGTTTGAAAGTCAGACCTTTTTATTTCTTTCACCTCTGCAGTGCAAAGCTTCTGATGGCAGAGGGTAACTCAGCCACCTCCCAGGTACCTGCTTTGTGATACTGAGTATAGGAGGAGAGAGATACATGTTATCTCTTCTCTCCCACAGGATCTCATTTGTTACAGTGCCAGAAATGATGCTATGAATTTTCATTTAGTGCCAAATCCCAACACTAAGCAACATGGTGACTTAAAAGACCAGCAGTGGAACAGAATTCAGTTCAGACTAAGGGTGAACACAAGCCAGGATCAGGGGCTGGCCTTATCATAATAATAACTTGTGCACCAGACGCTGAGTTTCCAACTGACTAAAAAAACAGCATCATTTTAGGTAGCATAACTGATAGTTCTCCATCAAGATGCCTGCCAGTGAAATAGTCATGGAAACTAAATTAGGCTTTATTACTCTGAAAGCAGTCACTCCAGTTTAAGACTAAGTGATGCTGGCAAGGCTCTGTAGAGGAAATGCCAGCAATTTCCTAAACTGTGAGTGCTCTGTGGGTAAACAAGAACTTTTATCTTTAGGAAAGTGAATCTAAGATATCTCAGCAGTATGCTCATCACAATAAGATTGTCTTGCAGGCTCTGAAGGCAATAGGCAAGTTCAGGTAGCAAGTCAGTGAAACTGAGGCTGGTGGATACCTCACAATGACTCAGATCGTGGTCTTCTTCAGTGCTTTGCCAGCCTGGTCTCTAGAACTATAGGCACAATAAATTTCCCTAAATTGCCTTCAAGGCAAACTTGCTGCTACTGAGACTAAGCCAGTGTGTGGCTTGTCTGAGGGCAACACACACCTGAGTGTGTTCTTTGGTACTACTCTCAACAGTCCTATTCCATGCTACTACTTTCACTTACCCTGTAACAGGGTGGCCACATCTAAACTGCTCATTGCAAACTGCTAACTCCTGAACCACTCATAAATTTTGTAGGAGAACTCCATGTAATGGAAGCAAAACTATGGCAAGAACTTTTCTAAAATCCACTAGCACAGAGAACAGTTCTGGTGCCGAGGAATACTTCCTGGCAATGTTTACAAGCAGATGAAGCCTTCGGGGACCCTTTTTATTGCTATCTTTGCTGGGCTCAGGCACCATTAGTAAAAATGGCAATGTCTGAAAGTTTCCCAACTGTAGACATGGCTCCCAAGTATTTGAACATGTTCCCTTTACTGTTATGAGGGATTTTAATAAGAGATAAGAATATCATTTTCAGGTTACAGTTAAAAGAAACAACCAGGTGTTAATCCCAATCTCTGTGTCTTTGGCTCAAGATTAATTAGCTTTACGCAGGTGCTCATAGGTAACTTATCTTTGTTTACAGACACTGGTCTTTTCTAAATAAAAATTAATTAAGACACTCTCAACCAAAAAATACAGTTACTAATTTTTTAGCAGACTTATTTTCTCTGAATCTATATTAACAGTGATGGGATTTTTGAATGCAAGTTGAAGGCAGCAGTTTAGAACAGGAAGCATAAACTATTATGCTTAACTATTAAGTTAAGCATTAACTATTCTTTCCACTCACCATTTTACACACTCCTCTTCTGCTAATTGTGGTTGGAAAAATTAATTTGCTGCAATTCCCAGTGTTAGTTTTATACTTGGCTGAAGTCTGCTTTGTAGCTTCTTGGCAATTTTTACTGTAACAGGAAGTGTGGCTCAGAGTATAATTTAGGTGACCACGTAATGGAGGTGGAGAAGATCACCTGCACACCTAGTGTAGCAACTTTTATTACCTGGTGCACCACTCAAAAAGACTCCTCCTTCTTTCCAACCTCACAGAAAACCATCAGAGGTTTTATATTCATTCTACAGGCATCTGTTGGTTGCAGTGATCCATCACCCACTGCCTCAGAGTCACTGATTTTTATAGCCTTGTCTTAAGGGTATTAAAAAATGCTATGCAGTTCCACATGTAATGAAAGAGGCAAAGACTGTGCTTGATTTTTGTATCAGATTTTTACCATCTCAGTTTGTGGTGATGCACTAAAACTGTTCCCCAAGGCACTGGGAAGAAGGATTCTGTTCTTCGGTAACGTGCCTAGACTGAAATGTTTGAGACCTCAGCAAGCACTCTGACATGGTCACAGTTTTCCATTTGTGTATTTGTGGAGCAGAACATGTACATTACTACATCCAAGTCAGAACACAAAGAGAACTGTCTTAAAGGTCTTTTCCTACCTAAATGAATCTAGGATTCTATCTCAATGAGAATTTCAAGACTCAGTAAGGCCAGATATTATGAACATCTTAAATTACTGTATTTGGTAGGAATGTCGGTTTTCCAACTACAAAGTGGATTGTTTTGCTTTAATTTTTACTTTTCTTTTTTAATAACCAAACATGTTTCAATTATTTTCTGTTGTTCAGTTCTCTTTCAGAAAACTGGGCTTCGACATCTACCTGTTGGAACCACCTTAGCTGTTTGGGAACAAAGACCAGACATACATCTGTTTTTCCCAGATGTTCAGCAGTAAGAACCCTACAATTTTTAGCAGCTTCAGCATTAGCTTCCTAACTCTGATGTTTTCTAACAGGGGTTATGCATACATCTGCTCTAACGTTAACTTCCTATCTCTCCTTCTCTAACCCCCTTCCTCCCTCTCCTGGACAATCAGGAAAAAAATACAAAGGTCATGAACCTAACTGCAAGCATCTCTTCCTGCTTCTTGTGTGGTTTTCACCCTGACCTTGATAGTCTTTTCTGTTTCCCTAGTGGCACCTCATGAACCCCTCTGTGCTTCCTTAAGAACAGGAACAGCAGAAAGAGGGAAAGAAACTCTGGCAATTAGAAACATACCCTGAGATTTCCTGCTTCTAATGCCTATTGCAAAGAGGCTGCTGTTTCTCAGTTAACAGAGAGTAAAACAAGAGAAAAGTAATGAGCTTAGCAAATTGAGGACAAATTGAATAAAAGGGGGCCAAATTCATCCCTGATGTCTTTTATTTGAGGGCAACAGATGGATAAATTTACCTTGATATTTTTAACTGTTTTTTAAGTACACAAGTTAGGATTGGGGCTTTTTGTTGTTGTTTTGGTGGCGGGTTTTTTTCTTAACCATGCATCATTTGGTATTTGTAACCTAAACTACTTCATTAATTTTCTGTAACTAAATATTGTTAATATATTCAAGTAAGCAATATGATAGAGGTAGGAAACAACATGATTAAATGGCTGAGTTACTCTCACTATGGAATGAAACTCACTGAATGAGTTTGACTGAGAATGAGAATGACCTGATACAGGTAATTTTTGCTCTCTGTGCCTTTGGATATCATCAGTCTAGATCATTCCCTTTACACAAGTTCTTTAATCCAGATACCATCTCTTCACTATGCTTAAGTAGTTATTTTTAATCCTTACTGAGTTGGCCTAAGTGAATATTTATTACTGTGAAATGCTTTCATGGCTAGATTACCACAGAACAACAACAAGGACTCTTCCACAGTATTCAGGTGCAAAAAAGTGCTATATACTACATTCAGTGCTAAGAGGTGTTGACAACACTGTCACCTAACAGATTTACTTGGCCTTGGGGGGAGAAACATTTTTGGCATGAAATTGTTTCCAGTGAATAAAATACTAATTTTCATTAACCACATTTAAACTGTAAACTTACTATTACATAAGTCACATGTAAATGAAAAGACTTAAATCAGGTGTAGAACGTACTTGTAGACAAACACTTCTCGGTAATAAATTCATACGAAGCAGCAATTGCCCTGCTGTGGCCTAGGTGGAGCATTTGCAAGTGCTGCACAAAGAACTGGCTATTCACATGGTTCTGGCACTCCTCCTTAGTTTCCTGCTGCTAAATTACATTAAGAGACTCAAAACATACTTTCTTAATATCCCTCCCCCCTGCAGGGAATTACTGTGGTTGCCACAAGAAAGTTACTTGATCGCGATGGGGCAGGAAAAGGGCTTGGTACAATCCTGAACAAGTGATCCATGTAACCATCTCTGGGGTCCCAATTCAGCCTGCTGTCTCTACTCAGCAAAATACATGGCCCCTCTATTTTACTTACATAAGAGGTTAGGTAAGATGGACTGCAATGAGAACTAGCACGTTTTTAATTTTCCCAGTGATGTCAGTGCAGTGTTGGAGGTTACCACAGGCTGTACAACTGGGGTTATAGAGAGTAAGCTCTGCAGAGCACTGACTGCTTTTATGATTTTCTTTTTCTAAAATATTTCTTATCACTAGGAGCTGAGTTTTAACCGTGACTCCTACAGTGCTACTGTAATATAGCATGACATTGGCATAGAAATACAGACGTATTAAAAGATGAAAAGAGAAAGCCACAGTATTCCAACAGTTTCATCATTGAACTGTTGTGATGCCAGCCAGTGAACTGACATGTCATTCAAATTAAGTCATTTCTCTGCTTCTGGGTCCCAGCTTACCCGTGTCCAGTTTCCATATCCAACATTCTTAAAATTTGTTGGTTTTAATTCATGGCAGTACATGCAGCAAAAGTGACTCAGAAAGTGCTACTCAGTGAATTAAAACATGAAAATGTAGTTATATCCCTGTTTCTGAAATTGCTGATCATATATTTTACCTCTTAAGTGCACAGTGCTGAAAGAATATTCATTGAAAATTCTGAGTAAATAATACACAAGCCTCTGTTTGGGTTGTGTTTCCCAACTTAAACGCACTTGTCAAATTGTTGTATTTCACTAAATATAAACCAGCAAATTTAAATCCATAGACTCATATCACAAGCCAGGCATTTTACTTAGTGATGTCCACACCAATTCCCAAACCTCTGATTCACTAAATTGTTGGAAGTGGCATATTTTGACCAGGCAGATCAAGTTTTTCTTTGGATCAATCTTAATTTCTACCTTAATTAAAATTATCTTAATTTAAAGATCTTAATTTAAATAATATAGCCTTCCATGCTATAAATTGGTCAATGGAACTAGGTCAATTTATAATTAATGTGGGCTTCATCTGCAATCCCTGAAAAAGACATTTTTCTAGGTGTGTGCATGTATAAATATAAATATTTCTTGCAACAAAATGCCTGGGAAATCTGATATAGGGTAATGATGGTTCTAAAGATTGTCTTCTGAAAACATGGAGGACACTCAATCTGCGCTACTGCCATCTGAGCTTTTAACTGCAGCAGCTGCTGTTCTGTCAGCAACAGTGCCAGAATACAAAGGGCAAAAATGTGAATTTTCAACCTTTGACCTGTCTGTGCTCTCTCAAATTATCTTTGCCCCAGTTACTTACATTGATCTCAGCTGGTAGAAGCTCCTGAGCATTTTGTACATCTCAGTACAGAATTTGCACAGATTATCCTTCCCACTGTATCTCAAGTCAGATGTGAATAAGGCAAAGCAACTATATCTGTTCTA
Source organism: Rhagologus leucostigma (assembly GCA_013397725.1). NCBI lineage: Eukaryota > Metazoa > Chordata > Aves > Passeriformes > Rhagologus > Rhagologus leucostigma. Next base: position 486,426 of record VZTD01000532.1, read on the forward strand.
CCAAGAGTCAGAACTGCTCCTTGCAAATCTCTCTACGGTGGCTCTTCTAGTTGCTAACTTGTATAAACAGACCATGCTTTGCACAAATTCTCGTGTATTCTGGGACTTATGCAGTCAGACTTGAGCATGCTTTTCTTGTTCATGGTGTCCTTTTTATTTTTTTCCATGTCTTTTACCAAGTACTATATTGCCTGACAGAGATGAGGAATAGAATACTCTAATCCCATTCTGTTATTTTTATCTGATGGAGAGAACAATCATGTGCTTTTCACAGATGCAGCTAGAGAAAAACAAAGGAGTTACTCAGAGGCTGGCTCAGGGGTTGACATAGCACCTCTCATATTGCTGCTGTTGGATTCTGGCAAAGATGTAGAATGGCCAATACCTGCAGCATATTGTCACAAATCCCAAGGTCTCTCCTCAGCTCTGACACTGCTTGATTCTAGGTTTCCGAAGTAGTTTCAGGGAATTCAAACCTGCCCATTTGTAAAATATATCCATTGATACTTACTTACGTTACAGGTAAGTATGGCACGTGGTACAATGCTTAACTGACTAACATTTGGAAAATGCTTTGAGGTCCTTGATATATAAGCAAATTTGATGCTTCTAACCGGGTGTAGCTGCAACCTACCAACCTGTGTTTGGACCAAACTCAAGACAAACCAGCCTCCTAGCTGCTAGGACATGCATTTGCTGGTCTCCAGCAAATTTCTGTTGTTCAGACTCCTCTGTGTTGGGTCTGAGTCTCCTCACTGTTGCTACATTCTCTGCAGTGGGGACCACAGAAATGAGGTGCAGGAGGGTTTGCACTGGGCCTATACATGATGAGTACTCCACACACGATTTGAAAACAGTAATAAGGTCTGTGTTCCTGCTCTGTTGCATAAGCAGAACATAAAATGGAAAAAAGGAGTTGGATCCTAATCTGATTTTGAAATTAATTTAAACACCCCTTTCTTCTGAAATCCTTTATTCAAGCTCTCATGTTTTCACATACCAGAAGAACAAAAATGCTTAAAATGCTTTGTAAATTATGCTCAGTTGGAAGCTTTTCAAACCAAAGGCATCTTTTGGACTTAATCAAAAAGCAAGGTACCCCCACATGAGATTTAGCAACACCTAGATATTGACTTGTCTGTTAAGAAAAGATTGCCATATGCTTATAGAGCTGAAAGCCAGATTTCTCAATTCTCCTTATCAAGGTACAGTGTCATAGAATGTGGGGAACCCAATATTAATATATTTAGGGTCACTATTACTGTGACAGAATCAGCAGCTTTATTGAAAGCACCTACTCTGGTTGCACAGAGTTAACTCTAAGCGTTCATTTACACACACATATTCTGGGATCTGTACGTGGAGGACCTCATGCAAATCATCAGGGCTGGGCTCTAAAGAGCTAATTTGGCCTTGATTAGGATGAAGTCTGTTTTACTGAGTTTTACAGTGCAGTGCCAAATTTTCAGGTTTTGAAAATGTGTGTGTGTGAGACACAGACCAAGAGACACTATCTCTGATTGACTTGATCTGGTACTCTGATACAGATATATACGATTGTACATATAGAAAGCCATTAATGTCTGCATATAAATATAAATCTTAAATGACTATATATGTATTTTTTTCTTAAGTTCAAGCAAAAGTACTTTTACTCACAGTGAAGGTAATAAAGAAGGAAGAAAATACTTCTTGATGACATTTTTATAAGACTAAAGCTTGTTAATTAATGAAAAGAGCTTTTTCATGAAAAGTTTATTCCTGATAAAAGCGATCTTGCTTTCTGTATGAAAAGTTATACAATTACCTTTGTGTGTCATACTTTGTAGGAGACCTATACCAGGAAATCTAAAATAAACTACTCATCCCTGTCCAAGCATACATGGTGTGTTGCTCCTTGCCATGTGAATGAAAAGAAGCTGTATCAGTGTGCAGCCTGCTCACTTCATCATGAATACAGCTGCAGCTGGCCAGGGATTGCACAGTATTTTGTAAGAGAGTGATAATTTGTAGCTGGAATTCTATGGTTGCTTTATGTAGGAAGTTGGGCAAGATAAATATAATAACTGCTTCTAACTTTAAAAAAAAATTTAAAAAAAAACACCCTGGGAGTTTGTATTTCTCAGCTTCTAAATTAAGGCATGGCAGCACAAAGAAGGAAGGTGATTGCTTAGACTCATGCAACAGGCCTGCAGGAGATGGCTAAGTAAAATCTCATTGTCATGATTCCTATCTGCTAATCTTGCACCTCGTTTCTTTCAAGGCAAAACATCGTAAAATTAATACTTTTTCATACAGGAAACAATTGCCTTTACAACAGCTCATCTCAAGTCACATGCTTGATTTTCACTATTTACCAAGTTTCAGAGGCTGCCATCATCACTGCTGGTTCAGCACACTTCTATACAATGCCAGTCCAACCTTTTGCACTAGTTATAATCAGAAAGACTGTATCTTCATAGCAGATAACTGTAATTGCAAAGGTGCAATGCCCTATCTCCTCTGCCTGTGCTCTCATTGTGGCAATTCGGCCATCATTATACAGTCAAAAGGACAAAGTAACTATGCTGGCCTTTCACAGGAACTTCCACACAAATACCCAAACCCACTGTAGAGAGAGTATAAGTCTTTAGGAATTCCACTCTGGAATACAGTGATGCTCAGTTAAGTGATAGAATCACGACTTTAGCTGAGTTGTTCCATACACTACGCAGAGCATAGTCGTGATCTAAAACTCACTGACCTAGTTCCTGTGCTTGGGATAAGGTGGGTAGATGAAAACGACTCAGGGCTGGCATAAATGTTGGGACCATTTAGTCCCGTAGGACTTCTGCTAAACAATGCTTAACTTTTCGGTATTGTTCTGCAAATGGTTCGATATCACTCTGAATCTCACTTCAGAGCTAACAAAGTCATTTACCTCTTGCAAGACGGATATGAAAGGAGGAGAGGACAAGGTCTCTGGTGGAGGCTGACTCATAGTCTAAATACTTGCAGAAAAAAGATTGCCTTAATGATTTTGACAGTCTGTTGTTGAGCCAAACATCTTGTTCCCATAAGATACTTTGCATCTATCTATAGACAATAACTGTGTGATCACAGCTGAAATGTAGGTTATTCCACAATGTGTAGTACCCTTATCCAGACAGAGATAACATCATTTTGCTTACCATACATGCCTCTAGAGCTGAAAAACAATCTGAGTCTCCACAGCATATTCCAGCATTGTGGCTTTTTTAGAAAGAACTTTCCTGTTCCTCTCCAACTTCAGCTTGGTACCTATATAACATAGGCATTGTGCCCTGAAAATATAAAACAAAACAAACTTTGAAGTTCCTTTAAACTAACATAACTATTTCATCCTTCTAGCACATGCCTGAGTGTAGATTCCCATTCTGCAACTGATATTTATTGATCTACATTCATATGATCCAAGAAAAGCTTGACTGCATTGCCTTGTGGTAAAATTATAAGGGGAAAAACTGGAATGTAGGGGAGAAGGAAGGAGGAAAGCCAAGCTTTTATAACTCTTTGTAAACCTGGTTTATGTGAGCCTAGCCAACCCAGGATCTAAATGACCTGTTACGCTTAAGAACTGGATGTGAAAGGCAGCACTGTTGCTGAGCTGCTGGTGCCCCACAGAATCAAAATATTTCTGCTGTGCTACAATTTAAACAGTCATACTCCAAATATGGGAAGCAACCCCTGTGAGGAAGTATGTTTTCCTTCTCAAAGCACTTTACTTTCAGTGAGTAAACATTCCTAAGTATAATAATAAAAGCACTAAAGTTTAGGTTCATTTTTATTTTGTGCTAATAGAGCAATCAAAAATGCACATTGTCTCAATTTTGCATTGTTTTCCTATAGATATAGGTCTGATCAGCATATCCCTATCTGTCAAGAGAATAGAGACCTCTCCTGTCTTTTTGCTTTCATTAACATAATAATTATTATGGGTTCTCAGTCATGACCAGTTTCTGCTTAAATTATCAGACTGCAATTCCCCAATACTGTGCCTTGCTCTGGCACAAAACTCCAAGGAATCTTCTACCAGCTGAACACCTTCTACCTATCACTTGTTCCTCTGCCTGCCTCTCACATATACGCTGTAGTTTTACTTCTCCTCAGACCGCAAAACTTATCTGAGTAAAATAAGATTTCCCAAAACATGAAACCACATTTAGATCCAGACTCCCCATCTTCTTCCTCTTCCTCCATCCCATATAATGAGAGCATCTGTGAATCTGGCAGATAATAAAACCATACTGTTAGAAAACTGTAGGCTTTCTGACAGTAGTGAATAGATCCCAGAAGAATAAAAAGACTTTTGCCAGCAGTCAGGTGAGATGTCCAAAGAAATGAACATGATGATTGTGAGAAACCTGTATGGTGGTGAGTGGAAAGGGGGATATTTACAACTTTCTAGTGAGTCTAGTATCTAGTGAATACAAAGAACTGCCAAGCACCACATAAATCAGAATAGAGCTGTATATTCCAAAAGATAGATCCACACAAAGTGAGAAGATTTTTCAAGCTCTTCAGCTCCTATTTACCAGCCTTTATGCACACTCAGATTCTTCAAATCTGTATTGATTTCATCTATACACCTAAAGAGGTGCCTAGCCCTTGAAAATCTGGCATGTTTTCTGGGTGTATAAGGCTTAAACTTCTGAGAGGAGTTCTTTCAGTAATGTACTCAAAGGCTGAAAATGAATTTGAAATGGCATATGGCTCTTACACAGCTTCCCTGAAAAGAATTTATCCATTATGGGAAAGAAAATGGAAATAACATCTGGAGGACTGTTGAAAAAAAGGGTTAGCAAGAATTAATTCAAGCTTATTTTTCCCCCAAAACTTCATGTAGGTTAGAGTCTTAAACTATCTCAGCTGAGGCTCAAAACTAAGGTGATGCTTTCCTCACTGGATCTTCAGCTCTGTCCAAAGATGTAATGTCAGATACAGTAGGGGAAGAAGCCAATACACACTGTGAGGATGGTTAACAACTGGAGTAAAACTCTAAAGCCACTAATTAATTTTTAATGTCTCAAGGTCTTCATGCAGACATGCAGAGTGGAAGATATGCTTTAGTCAAACAAAAAGGTTGTCGGACTCTGCTCAAGCAATCAGATGAGGTTCTGTGGCCTGTTACACTGATAGGTCAGATGACCTAATGGTCCCTCCTGGCCTTAAAATCTGTGAATCTAGAATTACACACCACTATAAAACTCACGTAAGGGATGGGAGAATAGAGGCCAAAGAATTACAAAGAGTATTTACAAGCCTGCTACAGTCATCACTAATGTATATATAATTGGCAAAGCATTTACATCAGAGGCCAGTTGTAACACATATGTTTATTGAAGGCTTGCACATTTCATTATAACTGAATTACTGAATATATCTAAGCCATTTATAGTGAACTGTGGCAAACTCTAAAATAAAGTAAACACATGTGCAGGGATTATTGATGTGGTATGGCTGTTCTGATACTTAAATGCATTATAAATGATTTGCAAGGCATTTAATAAAAGTGACCTACATTTGTATAGTGCCTTTTATCCTGAGGTATCTCAAAAATTCTGTACAAACTGCAACTACAACCGCATTACTTCAGGCTGACACCAGTGTGGCTCTTCTGAAGCCAACTGGGTCACAGTGCCATCATGCTAGAGTTAGAACGCAGCTATCCAATATTGCTTATATAAATGGTGAAGTGAAGGGGAAGCAGCAGATGTTCCACAGGTTTCACTGGACGTGAGTCCTTAAGAAGTTATTGGACCATCTAATCTGAGATTTCATATTACTTAGGGCATCTAAGTACAAACAGGAAGAGGTAATGGCATTTTTCTTTACATGTCTGAACATAAATATCTTCCATGTCTGAGCATTGCAACTCTCAAACCCCACATCTAAGCTTGTCTCCCAATAATGTCTTTCTTACATGTTCTTGGAAACAGCGGCACTAAGAGCTCTTGCTGGGATGATTATTTATAACAACATCTCACTCCTCTGAATTTCCAAGACAGAGTCTCACAGCATGTGGGAATACCTTACCTTCTTAGCCAGCAGTCTTTAAACTCTGTTCGTTGGAAGACAACATGCTCAGATGATTACAGTCACTCCATGATAGAATCTTGCTTTCTTCATTATTTACTATTTCATTAATCTTTATTACAAAAATATCATTCAAAACTCTATTTTATTATTTCATTTGCTGAAGGAAATACGAAATTATATTGGAGCAAAAAGCAGTCTCTGGAGATCCCTCCCGGCACGTCTTAACAAAGAAATGAGATTTATTGGTGATACAAATTTTAATACAGCCTTTTAAGTCTCAAACAATATTGAGCGGTGCAAAAGGACCCTTCAGTCCTGGTCTCCTTCTGTGTCTTGTGGAAGCAAAAATAAATGACTGGGGAGGGAAGTTCCATGCACTCTACTGAGCACTCTCTTTTGATCATTATAAGATTAGTACTGCATTGGACCAGGTGATGGGACATTACAAAAATACCTGCCCTGAAATGCAGCCAAAGCCTATCAGTACTAAGTCAAAAGCTTTGGAGAAAGCCAAGTATGCTGTCCAAGAACACTCTTCATACCAAAGAGATCAACAATTCCATCAGAAAAAGATGGATAATACATTGACTTCAGGAGATAGGAAAAAAAGGAATAATTCTTTTGACCAAAGCTACAGTGTGGTAAGCCACTGTGGAACTGAAGCAAAATCCCAGTACTAACATTCCTGAAAATGGCATTAAGGCATCGTTAATTGACACTAAACAGTCAGGATATAATTTTAGGTCTCCTCCAGAAGCAATACCTGTAGCAGCCCAAAGCCCATAAAACTTTGGCCTCTAATACATCAATATTTTTTCCTAGCACAGGAAGGATCTTTCTAACAAAACCTCAAACCAAGTGCTAATACCCTTTACACTTGCTTTGTGAGATTGTTGTGTCATAACATAGCATGATGTCTGGTATACAGCATTGACAAAGAAAATTGAATGCTGAACTTGTCCATTTTCTTAACTCTCTGAACCTAATAAAAGATATTATTTCTCCTTGCAAACAATGCCTGTTGTATAATTATGTCTTCATCACTACAGTTGCATTAGTAATGTAGTCTGAATTCTGCTGTAGTAGTCAGATTGCATACTGCTGAAATTTATGATAATGCATGTACTCACTATGCTGCAATTTAAAAAGTCAGCATTGTGGGCAAAACTATGTGCTTCACCTATAATCTACTCACCCTCATCTAAAGGTAGCTGTTTAGAATACTCTTAAATTCACTGTATGAATCACAAAATTGGTTTTACAGGTAGAAATACCCTAAAGTGATCAAAGCAGAAGACAGTGAAGGACCTTGTACTTGCATATTGTGAAGATCCTGTGTTATGTGACAGTCATGAAATATTTTCCCCTCTCACTTTCACAAGGGAAAAATCTAGCAAAGCAGATATACCTGGAGTGATAGGAGGTTCTTTTATCCCATTTTGGGAGGGAAAGATCATAGATTTTCCATTTTGTGCTCTTTTAAACCGGTCATTTCTTATATCTCTTTAGATCACAGTTACACAGACAGTTTCACTGGTATAACCAAAGGGCTGTGGTGTCTAGCAGGTGGCAAGAACAAGCAGCTGACGGATGCAGGCAGGCTTGGCAGGGACGGGAACAGGAACCCCTTACACTCAGCTGTGAAAGGATTTGTAAAATGGAACTGCAACCTCAGGAACTTGAACTTGCTAAACGCTAATGGCAAATCAATGAGAGATTCAGGATATTCTCAGATAAACGCTTTCTCTGGTGCCAAAGCTGACCTAAGAAGTTCCTGCCCTCCCCTGCACCTGCTCTTTTTCTTTCCCTGCAGCATTACCAATTCCATCACAGAAATGTGTTGGATGAAATTGAAAACTTTTAACCCTATTTTAGTTCTGGTCTGCAGAGTGGCTCCATAAACTGTTGCAATGTAAGTGAAGCACTAGAATGAAGGGGCAGGGGTGTGTGGGTACTTGGGCAAAACAATTATAACAATGGCAAGCACACATCTGAGTTTTAATATATTGGTTGATACCATGTTTCATCTGATTAAACATTTCCTGAGTGTTCATGAATAAATTCTGAATTCACTTTGAATGAGGCCCCAAAAGCAGATGACAACCTTTTTATCCCTCTCTGGCTAAAAGATTTAGTTGAAGAAAAAAAACCAAAATTTAGAAAACATTCAAACTCTACAAAGATACAGATCCGTCTAACCACTGCTATTTTCATTGTTCCATATCATTCTATTGCTACCTTTAAATTTCAGTTTTTATCTGTACCTCTTTGTTACCATTTTATACTGCTATCCATAGATCTATTATATAGATTCATGTGGTTTTACAGCTGCCTCACACAGTCTACGAAATCTCAAACACTTGTTTAGACTATGAGCTTGTTTATTCTGGACTACGATAACTAAATATACTCTCTGAAGCTAATGTGATTAACTTGGCCAAGCTGATTCGTAAAGAAGAATGTCAAGAATTCCTCTTGCAGATGTAGCCTACATTGATCAGAACTTTCTCCAGCAGAAGCACATTTCCCAAGCTCCACCTAACTTCCCATAGATGGAGAAAATCCCAAGATATAAAATTAAGGAGGCAGAAGGAGCAGTGGGAGAAGGCAATGATTGCCTTAGATGTGTTCACACTTAACGGAATTAACATTTGCTGATACAATAGAACCTAAGGAGGCAGGCACATTGTTTAATGTGTTAAACTTGCAGACCTTTGAATCGTTTATGGTTAATTAGCCTTTAACTTAAGAAAGTCCACAGGTCATAGAACTTCCATCAGCTCTGAATTCAAAGGTTTGCCCTCTCTCACCCTGGCAGTTTACAGTGTAATGATGATTGATAGCCAGATGAAAGCTTTAGCTGGGGCCTGTCTTCTTGCGTTGTGCTGGAAGAGAAGTGTAATGATCTATAGCTGCAATTGTTTCAGAAACCATTTTGGTTGATTGTGACCTTAATTACCCACTTAAGCAGGTTTGGGCCAAATTGATTTTATACTGCTTTATTCTACAGCAGGTTAAAAATTAACCCTGCAGTCTTAGATGCATTTTACAAGGTTTCTATTCCTTTATTGCCTAAAAAGCCCCTAGTGAATATGATCTCGAGCTGATATTCATGAACTCAAGTAAAAAGGAGGAATGACATCTTTTAACAGTGACAGATCACTTGACCGCTATCAAAATTATACAAGTGAACAAACATCCTCTTATATTTGATTAGTGAGCAGTATGTGAGATAAATTCCCACCAAAACAAAAGCTTTTTTGTTTACATCCAGGAATCATAGGCAGCTTTAAAACGTTGTGAGGAGAAAACTGCATCTCTACAGGATCAAAGGTCTAAGTAGCATAGAGATCAGGCTGGCAGAGTATTTGGAGCAGGAAGCACCGTACTTCTCAAAAGTTCAGCTTTGCCTACATCACATAAGGAACATTCTGTATAAAATGTTTCTAGACAGAAAAAAAGAGAGAAAGGATCATAAAGACACACTATTTTTTCTGTTTAAAGAAGACCCTCCACAGAGAATTTGGGTTTACACTGCCTCACTGTGCAAACTCCCACAGGCAGTGGGGAGCAGGCATGGTAAACCTATTCTAGATCTGTTCTTATTGTTCTTACTGTTCAGACAACGAGAGCAGACAATGTCTCAAAGTATTCTTCCTAAAGGACTCTTAAAACTGTTTTTCACAAAAGATCAGTATTTGCACACAGTCTGGACTCCCATGGAAACACTGGTAAACCCAAAGAACTACAGGCACTCCACATCAAGGTGCTGTGGACAGGACAGGCTGTTGAGCTCTGACTTGCACCATAGTCCAGCTGACTGCAATGTAGTGCAGACATAACTTTGCTCCCATGCATCTAATATATCGTATAAATACACAGTATGCCTCATTTCTTCTCTTTAATGTGATCCATGATTCTTAAATTTTAACTATAAACCATTCCAAAACCTTCTCTTTTGCATTGATGATGTTTCCTAATTAGAAAAGCTGGCTCCCCCAGGTTACAGGCCAAACAGCATGTTTACTGTAAATTCTAGGCTGCTCACACAAAACTGACAGCCTCAAGCAGAATCATACACATGTTCAGCTGACTCACAAGAACTGTGAGACATTCCCAAATTTTGCTAGCACAACAGGTAGTGTGGAAGCAAGACAGGAAGGACCAAAAGAAGAAACAATGTTGGTGCAGCTTTGCAAAATAGCTGTTGCTCACTGCTAGAGATACAAAAGGGATGCTAATCATCCAAAGTAACTCTCCAGCAATGACACACTCCAGTTGGTGTGTTTGTACAGGTCTTTTTAACAAAACCTCAGTAAGCTGACATATCTGTTCCATAGAACAAAGTCAGCTCTTGGCCTGTGCTCAGCAAGCTCTGGATAACGCTTTACCATCTGTGTTTTAAGGAAAAAAGGTGTTCTGTTTTATTCCACCTGACACTGATCTCCACACACTCCTGCCCTCTGTGAGAGAGAACAGTTGTTTGATGTCAGGAAGACACCTTTGTCAGACGTTATTTGGGTGCAGTTGCATGGCAGCACTTGCAGCTGATACTACTTTTAAATCCCATCACAGTTTCCAATTCATTTTATTCTCACTATCTTCTATTGTATTTTTTTGTTTTCTAACTTAGTATTAGGGGCCTTTCTATTTAAGGGCCTAGAACAAAAGCTGTGATTTTGCCTCTCAACAGAAAATTATTCTAGCTATATCCTTTGCAATACTGATGATGAGATCTGAACAAGTAGATACCCATGAGGGTGTTCTTATCTGGAGATTCTTAATTCTACAGTGTGCAGTTCCTTTGAAGACTAATGTCTCTGTTGACCTAGCTTGCAATATTCAAATTCGCTAGAATTTTGTTCAGTCATATGTGTAGTTCCTTTTGGCCAAGTATCACCAAAAAATAGCAGGTAGTCTTACACCTTAAAGATACAATGATCTGCATCGTGGCTGCCATAAATAATGAAAGATACTTGTAAAGCTGCTCTAAACAATCCATCCAGAGCAAAAAAACTTCTGTTAAAACCACTGAGATAGGCACAGGAATAATTTTGCTGTTGTTCCCTTCATCTCTTAGCCTCCTCAATGAAGTGGTCCATCCTGGAAAATTACCCAATTCAAATGAAAATCCTTTGCATCTTGCTGGCGGAACCCCATTAACATGATGGAAATCTTTGGCTCTCTCCAGTGATCAGTCCACATGGAACAGCTCTTGAATGACATTTCTTCAAAGGAACAGCTACCCTCACCTAAAGGAACAGATGTACACACACTTGCATACTCAAGTTCTCGTTTAATTTTCTTGAAATAAGCATGGGTTTCATTTTGGATCTTCCAGAAGACATCAACATCATCTTGCTCTTCTAAGTTAAAAATGACCCACTTAGCACATTTATTTTCTGGAGTCAGGAAGGGACCGCACAGCAGACACATACAGATTAAACTGCCTTTATATTGGAAATGTTTCTACTTAAAATGCCGTTTCTGGTTAGAGTGTTCTCACATGTGCCATTGCTTCCTTCACATAAAAGAAGGAGCTTTGATATTCTCATTCGTGAAACACATCACCATGCATTTTAATAATCCCAGCACAAAACTGCTAAAGTTAAACCAGCCCCCTGGTCTCTATATTGTTTGATTACTGACACATGCTGTGATTCTGAAATCTGCTTTTGACTTTATCTGGATGGGATGAAGAACAGATTTGCTTAAATTCTTGGTGACAGAAGTATAACAAGGATAAAGGAGAGGTTATTTTCCATAACTGTTATTTGCTTAAAAAAATCTTCCCCAAAGCAAAGTTATAATGTGATATCTTGAAAGAACACTACTCCATTCTTTGTTGAAACACCCTTTAACTTCACATCAGCAAGACAGAATCATATTAGCTAGCTAAGGATTCTAAAGATACTGATCAGATTGTTTTAAATTTCACTGAGGCTAGAGCTGGGAAAGGTTAAGATGCACTTCCCTGCAAGAAAAGTAGAACAAGTTTGCTAACAAGGCAGCCAAAAAAGCTACTATAATGTTGATAACAGCTTATTGATTCCAAGAGCTACTTTGATGAAGGCACTTCTTTTATTCCTGCAATCCTGCTGCTGTGGGCTGGAAAGGTAATGCCAAAGGAACACAGTTGGAAAAATATTCCATGAACATAGGAACATTCAGCAGAGAGAGTGAGAGAGAGAAGTGAGTGATTGAAACCAGATGAAGCCAGCTCATGATCACAGCTTCCACTGCTGAATAACTAAGTCCATGTAAAACTGCCAGGCATTTCCCTCTGCCACGTGAGAAACCCCAGGGAAAGCCAAGCCTTTGTCTTCTTTTGATAGATCAAGAAGTGAGGATAGTATTGACTGATAGAACATCCACAATATACATCACTCCCTTTGGCTCTGGTGAATATTACTATTACTAGCCAGTTTCAGACATGGGCAAATTATCGGGAAATTATTATGCCAGAAGCCTGCTGATTGCAGATCAACAAGTTCCCCAGTGCTAATTGTGTCTACCTAATAAGATTTTCTACTCATGGTATAGCACATAGGAGAAGCATCTCTCTCAAAAGCTGCAGTATAAATCAAATGCAGTTGGGCTTATATGTTTATCACTGAAGCACCTGGACCCTAGTAGAATTAACAAATAGTATGTGTGCAGCCTGGTAGGCAGAGAATTATGGAGGAACTCCAAAGTTTGGGGTTTTTTCCTGTACTCTAGGACTTTAAATAATCTTGGAGATGTCACTTCCTGTCGCTATGCTTCAGCTACTGTATTAAGAGCTACCCAGATAATAAACTATCCAGCTGAAAGCTAACTTACCCATGTAAACACAAGTTGCAGTCACAGCCTTCACTACAGACACACATAGGTTTTGAGCTCTTGGAGTTAAGATCCAAGAGCTTTTTGTTCTGTAGAGCACTGCCCACTGGTTCATGATTAATCACTCTGAATGCTACTACTGTACAAATGATAACAGTGGTCATCTGTCTGCAGTTATTCATAGAAAACCAGGCAGCTAGTGCTCCTCATCGAGACACCTGTGGCCAGTAACATGGTCTACGGTCAGATTCAGACAATGACACTTTCAGTATTCCTCCTACAACTGGACAGCTTGGTGGAATCTAGACAATCAGTCATCCAGCTGATTCAGAAGAATACAGGATCATTCCCACAAAAATCACTATAAACATTATTCAACAATGGCATGAATATTTGGGAGAGAAGGAGGTTCTCCCCATACTGGACCCTTAAAATGGCATTAAAAAGAACATGAAAAGGCAAGACAACTGTGATACTTGTCAGAAATGTCCAGAAGAGCATACTTATGATATTTTCATCAGTGAACAGGACTCCATGAAGATTTAGTACTTTTTGCACTTCGGAAAAAAAAAAGCAATAAAAGTTGGAATGTTCCTCTGTGTCTTTCCCTGCAGGAAAGCCAGCCAAGAGCATTTCCAAACCTTGTTGACTTACTTGCCACTGCAGCTTTAAAGGAGGAGCTGTGAGAGGGTATCCTCACAGTTGTCATGCTGATAATTTGGTAATTAACATATGATTATAAGTATAGAAATTCAGATTCTAAATGGATTTGGCACTAATCTCTAAAAATTAAATATTTTACCTCCATTTTAATCTCAAATTATAGAGTTATGGAAATTGTATCACTTTGTTATGCAGTGCTGGTTAGGAGGTGTCATGTAACCCAATCCACAAGTGAAACGTAATCCAGACAGCAATTCAACAGTGAAGCAAGGTGACATCCCTCTTCATTCCTACTGTTTCTATCCAGCAGGTTTTCAGCTAAAGACAACTTCAACATTCAATATTTCAAAGTAAAACCTTTCAAATTAATAGTTTAACTTGTATCAAGGTGCTTCAAAATACCAGCTAGACTATATTCAGACAAGCTGAACAGTCTGAGTGAATAAATGCAATGCATAATGTAGACCACTCGAGGGAGCATATGAGTGGCAGAGACAAAGGTCAAGATGATAACATTGTAGAGAACCACAAATAACTATTTCCTTAATAAAATAAACCAACAGTACAGCTACCAAAGTGCTATGTTCTGAGAAGGTCAGACAGGACATCAGGTTTCATCAAATGATCTCAGAAGAACTGCTTCTAATAATTAAATATTGTTTGAAAAATAGTTTTGCAGGCAGATGGCTGGTGCCCACTCTCCCCACAGCCTGCAATCATGATGTCCTCAGTTTGATGACTGTCAGAAAGGGGAATGTGCTGTAAAGACTGGTTGAGACATTTGGCTTCAACGTTTTTACTGATGGAACATTACATCAATTGAACGTGCATTTCTTCCATGGAACTTCAGTTGTGGTCATGATTCTTCATTTAATATTTTCTGATTTTCTCACTTACATTTCTCCCTTTGAAAGAGAGGAAACAGAGCAATAATTTCACTCTAACATATTTTTACTTAGTTCAGATTTTTTAAGAATACAAATGTCATCTATTTCAAAGTTAAATGGAAGCATTTTTCTCACCTTCAGGTTCTCGCACAAAATAAATTTGCCTTTTTCAGCTGACTGCTAGCAACAGAAGTTACAACTGAGACATATCTTGGAAAGTGGAGACTAACACTGCAAGTGCACCTGAAAGTACCTGAGAAGGGCTTGAAAGATGAAGAAGGTAAGAGTAAGGTAAGTAAATGAGAGAGGCAAGGGGATATATCCTGTTCCTGTATCTTCTACTTAAGGGCGGGGACTGTCCCTGAACTGACAGTTCAGTGGCAGTTTTACCTGTGCACACCTGGAGATCCTCACCTTTCAAAAGAAAGAAGGAGATTGGACCCCTCTATTCCTGCTTTCTGGCTACAAGAGGGGAACTAGTTCTGCTATTCAAGGCAGCAATATCTCAACATTCTCCTTTTGCCGCAACCAACAGCTTGTGCTCTTGCAGAAGGTGGCCCTGCCAGGCCAGCTAAAACAACAGCATATGAAGAAAAGGAACAAGCTGAAGAAGTGTTTGGGGGAATGCTGCTGGAAGTTACAAGACTAAAAATGCCTGGTCCTTCTGCACTGTAATGTTCAGGTTATGTTTCTGTCCTTACTAAGCAGTGTGGGGGATAACAAACTAATCCACTCAAATGCCACTAAAAATCCCCTCCTCAATCTCAGAAACATCTGGCTTGGATGCTGCAAGAAGAAACTTCATTTTTTCTTATTTATTTATTTTTAAATGGACAGGATATTGAACCAGCATGAATGGGGAAAAGAGATGCAACCAAGAACTTCAAGCTAAATCCCATGAGACAAAACCACAGAACTGCTGCAATCAGGGCAAAGTCCACACTGAGTTAGCTTTTACATCTTCAGTTTCCAACAGGAAAGACAGAGGATGGTAAACCAGAGTTGGGAGGCATTAAAGAGAAACATGTAGAGAAAAATGTACTTTTTTTGTAAACCGATGTTGCAACTTTTGCACTGACAGCAATTTTCCATCTTAAATTAGTCTTAGGTCACACAAAAACCAGAGAAACACAAGAATGGTTTCTCCTCCTTAGTGTTGCTTTCTGAAACCCAAAGATATGACAGAATTTGCCCAGGACTGAAAGAAGGAAACCTTCCAGCACTGTTACAGAATTTCTGGGAACAAAAAATAGAAATTGGAGACAGGAAACCTTACTGAGTCATCTACCTTGCTTCCATACTAATATAGAACTAAAAAAACCTCTGATACAGTCTCCAAGTTGTGAACTTCCTTGACTGGGATGTCTGTGGTGTTTTTCTATACTTGTTTTATTACTGTACAATAATTTGCCACAATGCGGACAAAAGGCGATAAAATCCATGCTGAGAGTTCCAAGAACATTTGCCATTTGGGTTAGAAAGAATCTGAAATCTCCTCAACACAGCTAAAAATAAAACTAAACCAGGAGTTCCAATCTGCATGCATACAAACTGTCACCTCAAAGACAGCTTCCAAAAGCCTCCATCTTAGTTAATCTGAAGGAACCTGTGGGTTGTTTCTTTCGTTAGTAACTTTCAGCAGTATTGGCATATTCGATATAGGTGTCCCATTCCCGTGACTCAGTGTGCCACCATTAGTTCAGGTCAGGTCACACGTGCCACCCCCTACCTTCAGTGTTCTCCCGTGATAACAAATACTTGCACCTGAGGTGCAGTGATGAGGGATTCTGCTTTGTTCTATGTCATAGCTAAAACAGGAAAGAGGAAATCCCTGCCCCAACCTTTTTTCCCCTCTTAACTCATTTTCCTTTCTCTATCCTGTTTGGAAAACAGTCTAGCTTGAAAAGATCTATAAAAACTAATTCCTTCCTGCTAGTGACAAGCAATGGAATAATTTCTGCTAGCACAACAAATGGAGCAAGCAGATAGTAAGGACAACAAACTCACTTATTTACAACCAGGTAGCATCGACATCAATGGCAATGCTCTCCTTCAGTTTCTGTGGCAGCAGTGTGGATACCAGTGGTGACGCAAACACCCTCTTGACTCCACACACAGTAAGCTCCACAGAAAGGATCTTTCTTTGCAGCATCTTGCAAAAGTGGGAAGATTAACCAGGAAGGCACGAGAGCTATTTCCAGAAATGATTGATGTTTCAGAAAGAAAATTATGGATTTCAAGTCAAGAGTAGTACTGCAAGGTAGAACCAACCAGAAGTACTCCAATAAACCATTTTTCCTCAGAACCTGCTGATTTAGCAAAATTAAAATATTCTGTATAAACAGCTTTATTCCCAATCCCTGAAAGTTTTCTGTTATTTTGGGACAAGAGTTTCTGAGGACTCAAAATTATTTCCCAGAACTAAAATTCATTTTCAGAGCAAACCTTATTGCTGGCAAATCAAATATGCTAAAATCATGAGGCAGGAATTTATAGGCCTAAAACTGTATCATGTGAGTCTTAAAAAACTGAGATTAAGTGCAAAAATAATTTTTAATTAATTTTGTTTTGAGCTTTGAGCTATCAGAGTTCAAGGCTGTCAAGCTGTGCTACACAGTCTTTCGCACCCAGAAAAGCAGGATGTTTTGTAAAATAACTAGAGATGAAATTTCATAGGACTGTGGGAGCTAAAGAAAGACACCTTGACAAACATGAAAAAAATAATGAAGCTATTCAATTCCACAGAAATAAGATGCATCCAGAAAGCTGTGCAAGATCAGCCTG
Organism: Rhagologus leucostigma; assembly: GCA_013397725.1. Classification (NCBI taxonomy): domain Eukaryota; kingdom Metazoa; phylum Chordata; class Aves; order Passeriformes; genus Rhagologus; species Rhagologus leucostigma. The sequence goes on from VZTD01000532.1 coordinate 503,639, forward strand.
CTTCAGCTTTGTTTTATATTAGTTAAACAAAAAAAGCTGTAAAGGACAAAAACAAGGCCTCAGAAAAATAGCATGGCATTCTTTACTTTAAATAGGGTGCACATCCACTGTTTTTACTAGTGGATTTAAGAAGATTTAACTCATTTGGATGCCTGTCTCTTAAGAGATTGTGATAGCTAAATATGCAGCCGCATCAGCAGATGGAAAGAGAATTTCATTCATGTAACATCTGGCCTCATTTTGACTCATTAATGCTTCCCTGGAATGACTGCTTAGTCAAGATAATGAAATAACATTTAGATATGGCCTTGTTATTGATCTGTGTCATCCTTTGACACAGCAATTAATATAGGAGACCTAAGAATTTAAGTATAAAATTTCATTAGGCAGGTAAGACAGCATACATGTGGATTAGTGCTGGCAAATACAAGGCTAGTTTTAAAAGATATTGATGCATGGGCATGGGAACCATGTCCACCATGTAAACGAGTGAAGTCAGTCTGAACCAAGAGATTCCCACACCCCATAGGGGTCAGGAAGGGCCACATCTCAGTGGTATGCCCAGAGAGACACAAGGAAAAGCAGCTGCCTGGAACTGCTCAGTAATATAAAGCTGCTACTTGGAACTCCTCAATAGGCTTGGGCTCTGCTGTGCTGCAATCTGCACATACAGACCACAACAGAGCAGGAGCTCTTTAGAGACTCCCATCTCCGAATACAAGATGCACAGAGAGAGGAAAAGGAAGGCAATGCACACAAATAAGCGGCCTGAAAAAAAAGGCTGACAGAACAACAGGGGTTGAAGCATTCCCTGACTTGAACCAGCAGGACAGCAATTGCATTCAATTCCATGCCCTGAGTAACCTTAACAAATGACCAAGGATTGCCATTTAGGGTCTACAGTCCTGAGTGCCCAGCCTGCTGTATGTATGGTGGTGGTTCTCAGTCAAAGGACATCCCTGCTGGTGCTCAGGCCTCATAGCCTAGCTGGCCAGGCTGGCCAGAGATAGTTGATCTGACACCTTCCTGCCACTGGTGTGGAACATTCTCTGGAAGGTCAGAACTAGGATTATTTCGGAGACAGAGTTACTCTGGAAAGAACAAACCAAGTACTGTGCTTTCATGAGCTATTGCCAAAATCCTCTTAAACTTATTCATCAAAAGCTGGTCAGGGCTTTGTTTTTGTTTGGGTTTATTTTTTTTTAGCTGAAACCATCTGAACCTCCTCACCATGAGTAGGAGGTGAGTAAGTAAGAGGGAGGGAAAAGCCCTCATTACCTTGAGCCTCAGCTCAAGCACAAACCACAAAAAATAATCAACCATTGGTGAACATATCCCAGTGTAAATATTGATATTTTTAAGTACAAGTAGTTATTGAGAGATGAATAGCCAGGAGAACAAATTCAGAGGACATGGAAGTTAGTAGACATTAAAGAGGTCTGATTTAAACTTCCCTTTTATTGTTCCAAGCTCCCTTAATTTCATGGGACTAATTCTTAACAGATACATCAGAACAGTGCTCTAAGCCTAAACTAATGTTCTAGATGTCTCAGCTTGTCTCCTCTGCAGGTGTACACCAGTACAGCCTCACCAGTCAACATTCCTAGCTGGTGGCAATCACTGCTGATTTACTCTGAAATGGAGGACCTGTATGTACATATTTCAAATTCCTGATGCTTTTTTTTGCTAAAATTCAAACTGTTTGGTTACAGGGTCATGAAGGACTGAGATAGAAGAAAGCATTTTAAGCTCTCCCTTTTGTTCTGATGCCTTGTATAGAAGTGTCTCTACTTGTTTTATTCCTCTCTAAGGACTTCTCTTTTTTCTTTTTTTTTTCCAGAACAGCACACAAGTGTTAGGAGAAGGGATACATAATTAAAGTAAAACATTAAAATGTCACATAGAGATTAAAAAATAAAGAGCTGCTGTGCTGGTTTTCCACATATGCAAGCCAGGCAATCATTGGCATATCCAAGCCTGACCTTTGGAAAAACAGAATCTCCCTCATCTTCCTTGCTTCTTGTAGCCCTGCTTAAAAAAAAAAAAAACAACAAAACACCCACAAAAAAAATCAAAACATAATCAAAACAAAATAAAACAAAGAACATGTGACCACCTGCATACATTAGCAGAGATACTGATCATTCTGAATGCAAAGACATGCATCTTTTTGTGATGCATGTTGTGAAAAATTTTGGGGAAAGGAAGAATAATATTTTATTAACTTAGTAATGAGAAGTTTCCACAGCTAAGGTAATACATGATAATATGGATTGAACAGCAGCCCATTGTTTGAGAGTAGAATGGAGCCCTGTATGGGATCACTGCTGGATTCTGTACACCACAGATGGAAGGGAGAAATTACACCCTGGATTCGGGCTGTGAAGGGGGGTATGCATTTCTTTTACGATTTTATTAGCCTTGCACACAGGTCAGTAAGTCACACACACACACACACGCATGCTCACGCATGCACACACTGCAGCACTGACAGTCTGTAAGAGCTGGGAGGCAGCTTGTGTAAGTTGAAAGTTTAATGAGTGCTCGACACTAAGCTAACAAGTTTTTCAAACAGTGGCTAACAAAAAACAGGGATCAGGGAGACTGCATTTGGTGCCAAGATATTTGTTTTAATATTAACAAGGACTGAATTCAGGCAATAAAAGAGAAGGAGGAAAATAATATCTTCTCAAAGTGCTGAAAGCCAAGCAGTTCAATATACTTGAAACAACATATGTTTTGAAACAAGAGAGATTTTTTTTTTTAGGATAAGAAAGAAAATCCATGAATATGAAGCAGAAGCAAGTGGGTAGCAATACAAAAATTTCAGCAAATACGCACATAGTAAAATTCATTTTCTATCCTACATGTTTAAAATGTGACATAGTATTAGCTGTGGAATCTTTTTTAGTACAAAAACCCAGATTCCCCAAGAGAGCACAGTCCCACAAAGGTCATGATAAGATCTTTTAATAAGAATGACCATTTTAATACTACTGGGGACCTGGACCTCTGATACTAAGTAAAAAATGTTAAATCTTTCACTACCCTTCTTAGGCTTTTTTTGAGGATTTTAGGATCTAGGCTTAGAACTTTGAGACACACCAATGGTGGATGACCTGTCTTACAGTCTTCTGAGATGTCTTCACAGCATCCTCTTCGGAGTAAAAGATATGTGCCTAGGTTCCTGGTAATGTTTTCTCTGAAGTTCAAAGATAATAACAAACCTAGACAAGTGATGGCTGCTGCCGCCATAATCAATGGCAGGCTCAAACCTTGAAAAAGGCTTGCAAAGACTGTACCAATGAAAAGGTATTGATGTGCTGACCCTACGTTAGGACTTGCAATGTTATCAAAGTCCCACCATTCCAAGCCTACATTGAAAATAAGACCTAATTTCAGAAGCTAAATGGGATTGAATTGCTTTATAGTTGAAAAGGAAAACTCAAAGTGCACTTGGGATTTAAATAATGACCTTTTCTCTCTGATTCTACATAGTAGTATCTCTTCAGTTCTAAAGACATCATACATCTGGGGAAATTTTAAACTGTGGCCAAAAGTTAAAGTTGTTACACAAGAGCCAGTTTACTAATACAATGTTCAATTAAATTTTCAAACATTTTTGTATACCTGATTTGATCAGAACCATGTAACTTTTTCTCGAAGCCGAGACAATTTAATCAGGTAACAGGATTAAAATTTCCATATCCAATGGTTCATAAAGAAATTACGTATCTGAGAGTACTGTTTCTTTGAACCATTAGCCTGTATGACTAGATAACAGTTTGTAGTTGGGTCACTTGAGGATGTTTTTAAAGATCTCTACAAAAGCTTCAGCCTGTTACTACACCAAGACCAGAGTCTAAATTACTGACCAATGTTCTCTCATTCATTCCCTGTGATTCCCTACATCTGTACAATGCAGCAAGTTCTCATAATTTCTGGTAATTGCCTTCACATTCTTTTCTTCAGCTTTCCTTAAACCAAATAATGTGAGGAATACATATTAATTCTTGTGACTGTGTAGACAATCAGGGGTCTTTTAGAAATATTTGACAAATACCATTTTTGAAAATATATTGAGCTTTTTCTAGCCAAAGCCACTTCAAATGATTCTTGGAGTCAAAGGCTTCCTGGGTTCTTTAGTAAGGGAAAGAGGGAATGAAGCAGAGAGAGGAAAAGAGAAGAGAGATGGTCAAAACACACTGGCTATGAACATCTAAAAGATTAAAGTAAATTCTGACAAGGCAGCAGCTCCATCCATAAATTTAAAAAATGGTTATCCCAAGTCTATAATCCAATTGCAAAACTATGTAATTTCTACCTTCTTATATGGATCTAACAGCTGGAAACTACCAAAAGTACCAACAGATGTCTAAATGCCTTTGAAAATAAATGCCATAGGAAAGTACCAGGGATTAAATGGTATGAATTTAAATCAAATTCTTAGATCAGCCTGAGTTCAGCAACCTTTTATTTATAAAGTTATTCTACAAAGAAAATGGAAATACCTAGGACTTTTTGTAAGTGAAGCCAGAGCATTTGCAACAGCTGACATGCCATCACGCAACTGAAAAAAAAAACGTGTAAAAGGAGATGACTGGAAGAATTACTCCACTGAACAAGTGGAAAAAGGAAAAACTTTTGTGATCTATTTGTGATTTACTAATGTGAGCACCAAGCTAGACAAAAGGAAAATAGCTGGGTCCTTTTCCCTACCATCAGATAACATAGTAAGAATCAAATTTATATGAATTATTTATCTGTACTCAGAAAAAGGAATTCCACATGGAAATTTTTCTGTAATATCTACTGAACTTTAAATTTACACCTTATTCAGAAATTATTTCATGTTTTGCTCATCATTATTTCAAATTTTAAACAATATATTTTAGAAAAGAGACACTGTCCTTTTTGGTGGTTTTACTGCTCTTGGCACAAAGAAGACCTGGTCTATGATGAACATATAGGTACAATACAGTGAATGGTCATTTTCATGCTACTCTTTTTTTCCCCTTTAGAGTAATAGAAACCGTAAGGGAAAATAGTCTCTATGAAGACAGTATGTCACCTTCTAAGCATATATTGGGTTTACTCTATGAACAAACTGTCAGTCTCATAAACTTAAACATGTAGAACCTAGAAAATAAGCAGTAAAAGAGGTCCACAGCTTAATGGACAAAGCTTTGTTAGAGCCAAGGGGCATCTTGCTTTACTATCAAGTACTGCTTTGTTATCAAATAATGCAAGGAAGATGTTCTGTGTCTTCAGCAATACTGAGAATCATCAGCTGCACTCCTGTAAATATTAGTGGTTTGCGTTTTGAAAATAATTGCTTTCCAGAAGACTGATCCTCCCTTTTAATACCAGACATGAAGAGAGTTGTTGACACTACAGGGCAGAAAATTTTAAAAGCAAGAAATGGAAAGATTTCTGAACAGCATGAAACTGACCTGTTAAAACTTACCACCCCAGAAGGTCACAAAGTGAGAATAACTAGTTCTGGGTACTAATGAAAGGCTTGGATCATTTTATGACTATTCACATCTTTAGCCATGTTAGGCAGAGATCATGATTGCACTAATCAGACCAAGCTTCAGGGCATAAACTGTCTGTCTGTGGGCTGTATCTGCCACAGATTACTTGCCAAAATAGGATTCTTTCTCTTTCCCTCTCTCCTACCTCATAAAGTTCTGAACAATTAGCCTTCTACATTAACTGTCAACCGTTTTTTTCTCCAGTGGTGGGCACTAGTCAGTGCCAGAGACGCTGGACCTGATTTCTCCAGAATGTGTGGTTTCTGCAGTCGAGACTTTCCATCATGACGCTAGGACTATGTCCCGTCAGGACCTGTGGAGGTTGGGAAATGGCTCAGTTCAGAACACACTTGAATTGTGAATGATGCCTGCAGCACATGTGACCTTTGAAATAAATACATCCCAATCTTGTAAAAGGGAACATTATATTTTTCAGTATGGTGGACTCCAAAATTTTTGTCACTGTCAACTCTCAGAATTTCTCTCTGCCCCACCCTTCTCATCCAAGTTTTCACTGGAAAGACAACAAAGGTGATGTAGTTAGAGAAACCAGCTACAGACCCATTTATCATTGTTTTATGGACCACCACTGGTCCAGCAACCACAGTTTAGGAACTGCTGGCCTAAAGCATCATAGAAAAGCTAGGAAATAGGAACTAAACTATCTGTGGATTTAAACTATGAGAATAATAGTTTTGGCAAATGTCTTCTTTTTTTGACCATAAATGCTCTACCAACAAATTGTGACTTAGTTTATTTATTATTCACAATTGCTGGCCAAATAGAATCCACATGTCCCTAAACTTTGCTAGCATAAAAGATCTTGATCTCAGTTTCTCTGCTAACATGAATTGGAACAGCCACTGTGTCATTTCAAGTAGGTAAAGATCGTATTTAAACCAGAGCTCTGGGCTGCTGGTCAGTGTCTGACAGTTTTACAAGAAAATCCTTGTCAGTAGCTATTTTCTGTCTTTTATTACAGGGGAACAGGGTTAAAATGGTCTGATTTGATGACCATTTGCCTACTGAACTGATGAATAATTTGTCCATTAGATGACTTGCCTACTGGAAATCAATGTCAGACAGGACATTACTGCATACAAGAGTCTCTTGGTTTTCAAGTCCAGACTTGCATATCTGAGACAATTGTCTCACAATTGCTCATTTTCAAAATTGACATTTATGGTCCTAGTCGAGTGGTAGCTAACTAGATGTCACACCTGTTCAAAAGGACTGTTTTCTGTTTAAAATAATTGTTATGATGAAGCTGAAACATTCTGTGATTATTTAGATGGTGCCAAATTACAAGCTGTCATTTTTTTTGCCTAATTGTGCTTTGGCCTACTTTCATTACAGTTTCTCAGCATATTCTGGGAATATCTTGAATATTTACCCATCTTTTCATAATAATGAAAATAAAAATATGTGTCATACTTTTGCTCTTTTGCATAGGAGTCTTATGGTAAAATCATTGTTCCCTGCATCTGTGTCATAACTCAGTGTCTATGTAGGGCTAGCACTTGACCCTGAGCAAGGATTTGGGAAATAAGAGAAACGGAGAAAAAAAATTCTAGAAAATGGAAGAAATATTTGGTAAGATAGGTCCTCGTCCTGCTCTACTAATTCCTCCTGTATCTATAATGAGATGCTGCAGTTTTGGCTTGCATTGCTTTACGATAGTCCCTTCCTTTCCCAGTTTGGTAGGAGTAAACAGCACAGCAAATGGAAAATAACAGACTACTTAGTCATAAAAGATATTTCAAACATCCCATAATATGTGACCACATAAAAATTGTTGACCATAGGAGATTATGATCCTGTAAATTTTCCACAAATTTTCCATGGCTCTAGATGAAAAACAAGAGGGAAAGTTTTGATATCATTGTAGTTAGTTTTTGTTGTTCAGAATTTTTTTTGTTTGGTTGAGTTTAGCTTTTTGTTTGTTTGTTTTAATACAATTCTGTAGTTTCCTTTCTGGCAGAGACCTGAAATATGTAAGCCCAGAAGGTTTCTGGTTTTTTTTTAATGACTGAATTATTATTATAATAAGCTCTGGTGATATAGGATAGTGAGAAGATTGCTTTGTTACTTGAATTTGGATTAGAGAATAAACATTTTAACGAAATCTTGTAAATTGTTCTTGGAGCTACATAATCTCTTTTTGGTTTAAGTTTTATTCTCTAATTTCTTAGTTGAAAGTACTTCAAGAAAAAGAGCTGGGAATTGGTCCAAGAAGAATCAGTGTCTGGTTGAAATAAAAATGTGTTAGTTTATGGTATTGCCAAATGATATGGCAGTCCGGCAATACTAAGAATTGCACAGACACATAACAAGAATCCTTCTACTAAAGAAGCTCATGTGAAGTCAGGATGATGATTAGTGGAGCTGGGAATAGAAGCCTTATCTCCTGGCATCCAGTCCAGTACCCTTCCCCAAGACAATCTCAAATGATGCCTTTCACCCATTTTCAAATTTCTGTCTCTGTTTTTGAAGTGAGCACTGGCACTCTGGAGCAGCTTGGGGTCAAGTCCAACAGGTTCCCTCTGACAGCAGTGTTTCCAAGAGATATTTTGATCCTAAATTTATCATAAAAATCATTAAAATGTAAGGACTAGACTCTCTTCTGCCAGGCTTCCTCTTGTATCTTTGTTGCCACATTATTGTTCTCTTCTTTGTCATTTCAGCTCCAAGGTGAGCTGCAGGAATGTGAGCTGCTCTGTTTGATGACTGACAAGGAGACAGGGCAATGCTAGAGTGAGTGCAGGACCCTCTCAACATTTGCTAATGTGTCCATCTCTACTTTGCACCTGCATGCACTGGGTTCCTGCTACAGGTGGTGGATAAGCACACAGGCTGAGCACTCCCAGTTGTGTGCCCACTGCCAGTCACAGAATCACAGAATTATTAAGGCTGAAAAAGACATCCAAGATAGTGAAGTCCAACCTTTGACCAAACACCATCACGCTTACTAAACCCTATTCCACACAAAAGGTCAGTTTTTGCCAAGATTTTGGACAAATCCAAGTTTTCTGCTTTCTGAGCTGTTTACCAGCTTCTCCTTATACACAAGCAGTTAGAAAAAGTGAGATTTATGCTGGACCAAAAAGGAAAATCTTGCAATGAGATTCATAACAATCACAAGAAACTGCAATTTTTTTGGTTTTCCTAGTTGCTCTACATCATTTTTTAGAAAGAAAAGAAAAAAAAATGGGCAAAGACAAACAATCAGCTGATGGTATCAGCTTTCAGGTAATTCTAACTTTGGATCACATTGGTATCAGTAACTTAGTTTAAATATATGTTCACGTCAAATGAACAAAAATGGGCTATGAGTTGATCTCTGCAATCTCCCTGAGCCTGACAGTTGCTTGTTCATGCAGCTCGTATCTACTGGGGTCACAAAGCACATCCTTCTGTTTCAAACTTTCACTCTCAGCTTGGTACATGCATCTGGTATGATAACACATGCATTTAAAAGTCATGCAGCATTTCTGCTGCTGGAAACAACAATGAGTAATCAAGTGCTAGGAAGTACCTTGCTTTCCTGCATGCACACATGCATAAGTTCACTTTATGCCTCAGATTCTCTAAATAATAATAAAATTTAGATAATAGTACTGTTCTGTCCTCCAGGACTGCTGGGGATGAAAGCAGAAGAGACTCTGTGTTGGTCAAAGAGTGCAGCTACTAGGATCAGCAAGTTCTTAAGAATTTCTTGTTTTAAAAGGGTAGCTGAGATAAAGCCGTACAACCCCAGATTTGGGGTCAGCCAGGGATATAAGTGTCATCACACCTCCAGTGTGAGGGCTGAGCCTACAGCAGCAGCTGGGCCAGGACTCTGGATTCCAAGCTCACTTGTAGAGGTTGTACCCCTTTGGTTTTGGTCTGGATCCACCTCTACTTCACCCAAACCAATAACAGAAGATGATGAAAGATACACAGCTGGCCACTGAAGCACAGACATTCATCAGAAGAACAGAAGATGAAAGCTGGTTGCTCCAGCTCAAAACTAAGAAAGTCTCCTTCAGTTTATACAGTCTAAAGAGCCTGGACTTGACATATGGCTAATCTGTGCAAGGAGAAGGGCAATGAAACACACTGGCAACCATCCATCCCCTGTTGGTTTGTGTCTAGCAGCAGACTCCCAGCCAGGGCAGGTATGTTTTCTCCTCTCATTCTGCCACTCTTCTCCACCAGTTCTATTCAATCAATACACAACTCAGTGTGCAGAGTGGAGACTTCTCTGTGCTTTTTCCCTTCATACAGGAATTTTGCAAACCCATCCCTGCCTTGTCCGGATGCAACTAAAGCTCTTCGCTTTATAAACAAGTAACAACAGAAAATCTGCAGTCACAGAACTTTGTTGATTCTTCTTGTGCCATGTTAGGGTGCACATGGTTCCCAGCAGCCTTTGAAAACCCAATGCACGGATTAGCTACATCAGCACACGAAGCCCTTCACACACACTGAAAAAAGGAATGATGTTTTTTTATTGTAAAAGCCCTGCACTGTCACTGTCTAGACTTACCAGGCACCCATTCCATTTCAGTGCATCAAAACAAATTTAACTTAATGCATCTTAACAAATGAAAGATCCCTAAACAATATACCATCAACAGGGCTTCATAATTTCAGGCTCAGTGCTTCTGGGAGAATGTGATGGTCCTGTCAAGCTCATAACCTTAGGCATGGCATTGTGAAGGAATACTCATTGCAGTCAAAGCAAAGGTAGAAGAACCATGCCCCAAGTTTTAAAGTATTTTGTTGGCTTAACAAAAATTCCCTCTTCCCTTCCCTTTCTCCTTTCCTTTCTTTTTCTTTCTTCCCCCAGTTCTTTGCCTTCTGGGAGGTTTTTTGGGGGGAAGAAAAAAAATGTGGCAGGACCCTCCCTCGAAATGTTTGTTAAAACAAAACAATAACAAAAGGCTACAGATTCTAAATGAAATATAAACAGCAATATTAACTTCTTTCCAGTTTGGGGGAAAATATGCACAATTGTTTATAGTTAAAATTTCCCAGATGGCATTTCAGAACTTGCTGTTTTTCTGGCACTTCTTGTCACAAAGGCAGGGAAAAGAAAATGGATTTTTACAGGGCCTCAAAAAGTAAATGCTATGGCACAGATAGCACCCATGCACGCATACATTTAATCACTTAACTCTGAAATACAGGAAAGCAAAACCAAATCAGTTCAGTAAAATGGACTCTGAAACCAGGGGAAATATTTCTATTAATTAATCAGCCATTTGTTGGTTACTTAGAGTTACTCCATACATTTTATCACAGATTAGGACCTCTCAGTTATCACTGGCTATTTCTCAAGCAAGAAGGTCTGAAATATTTTTCAAAAGTAGTTACTAATTTCTTGGATAGTCTGAGACTGATGGAATTAGCCTTTACTGAGGTATATTTTAAACAGAGACCATTTACTCAGGGATTTGCAAATGTATGACATGAAAGATTTTTATTTTTTGAGGCCAACAGAAGCAACCACACCATTAGGGGCTCTACTGAGAGGCAGTATTCAATAAAACAGAATTTTGTTTAATTTGTACTTCATAATATATTTGGACTTGCAGAAACAGAAAGCACAGATATAAAGGGCCCTCTTCTTGTACAGCTCAGGTTCAGGGATGACCTTTCACAGTGCCCAAATGGCATCCTCGACTGGCGCTTCCCAGCAACTTTCACTTTTGATAATAACACCATGGCTTTGACAGCTCTTTTTTGTTGGAATTTGAAGTCATCCATTATAATAAATTTATACCCAAACTTAAAGCCAAAGTTCTTGCTCCTGCACACGTGGGCTTAAAAAATAACGTTTCTCTGTTCCTTAGGACCTTCTGATTTGGATGCAAAGACATACTGTTAGAGTTTTGAGACCTCACATGGGCAGGAATTATTACCCTGTGTTACAAAATGAAGAAGAGGGCAAGTTTGATCTGGGGTCCTGTGAAGCTCTTACTGCTTCTGCAAACTCCATGTGACCTTGGCTTAGGCCTACACTTTCAGAAGTACCTACCCTTCACTCCTGTGGGAAAGTTTTTTGAAGCACTTAAAAAACGCTTTTCAGGCGGTAACTAGCACTGATCCTAAGAAAATCAATCCCTGAACAAACATTTCTAATCAGAACTACCCAGGAAGGCAGCCAAAATCTCAGTTACTTTAAAGAATTTATTCCTCTCTGTTTCTGCTTCCTAACAACATCTCTAAAACTAAGAAATATCTAAATCATAGCATGTTTTATTGAAAACACATAAATCAGATGCAGGCAACTGGAGTCACATAAGTATTTGAATAGACAACTAAGCCACAAGAACATTCAGTTCTACACCCAAGTTACGCAAAGCTGAGCAGAAATCCAAACTGGCTATCTATGGTTTGCTTGAGCTCTAATTTTTGGTTTTCATTGTTGAATTATGGTCCCTCTGCCACCTTACAGTTGAAAGAATTGTGTTTTCTCCTTTCCTTCTAGCTGCGCTGAGTGTTGAGTGGGGATGAGAGTGGTTTTGGCCTCCCTTTACCAAATTCTGTGATAAAAAGTGGTGGTACTTAATAATCAGCAGTTATCTGCTCTAAGAGAACCATGAAAAAAAAAAGATTATCTCCTTCAAAGAAAACTCTGACTTTTATGAGTACCTTGTACTAAAACCAGAAGGGTACTGTCTGCATTCTGTTTATAACTTTGAAGAGCTACTGCAATTTAAAAAGCACAGCTTTTCTAAGGCACTTACGAACACTATGAAGTGTGAAGCAGCAAAGTCCCTTCTAGTTTTGGGGCAAGCTTACAAAGCTTTTTTCCCCCAACAAATGAGCAAAGTATGAAATGAATTTGTGTTTCTTTGTGACCTTTCATTTTAATTAATTGGCAATTCTAATTTTACTGTTAGGTCCAAGAAACATAAAATAATCCCAGTTACATAAATATATATATTGTGGCTACTAGCAGCACAAGCTATAGAACTGACCACTGTAAAGAACATAGGCCTAAAGTAACATCCAGACCAAAAACCTAGCAAGAGAAGCCCTTTGGTTAAAAATAAAGACTCCTTTAACTGGAATTCAGCAACTCTTCCCCATTCAGTGAATATATTGTGTACACAGACAGTCATCTCTGTGGTTTTTTATGGGAGTCACTTTGACTGAATTATTTCGTCCTGCTAGTTCTGAGACGGGGACCTCATGGTACACTGGAGTTACTTATGCTGCAAAGACTTCAGTTGTGCAATACTTTAGCATTGTGGCTATAGCTGTCTATAAAAGCCCTGGCCTTTCATGAGGAGAGACAGGTTTTGGGGTAGCTGTATACTGTACCACTGGCAACTGACAAGACCGAAACCAGACTGAGGCAACAACATGTTCCACATAATAACAAGTTTTCTATTATGGCATGTTGTTTTGCTATGGTTTCCTTTTAAAAAGATCTTATCTTTCACAGCTGGATATATACTCTGAAAAGATACCCTGGAATGAGGAGTCTGTCTGAGAATTCATAAAAACCAGACAGATGTGTGAAACTGCCGCCTTCTTCATAGTGTAAACTTAACTATTCCAGAAAGTTCTTCAGCTGCTTCACTGCTGAGAGTCATGATATACTGAATTCATAGAATATCCCTCATTGACTTTACCTGAAACATAACTTTGCCCTTAATGGTCAGATAGAATGACAGACCAGCATACTCTGAAACATATGAAAAATTCTGGAGGTGAAGAAGCACATGTGCCCCTTTAGTGGCCTTTGGAAGTTCAAAGCAACAGCAGTCATAGCATCTAATTAGCGGCACCTTTTCATGAATAGTAGGTACTATCTGTTCAAATCCATATTCTTAATTTCTTCGGAATGTATCCTATGCACTAGTACAAAAGTTCCTAACTACAACTAGTTTCAGTACCAGAATCCAAATAATTCAACTTTGGTAAAGCAAGCCATTTGATCTGACCATCTTACTCTGAAAATGAAAATTGAAAAGTAATAATACTCTGCTATACAACATTTGGACACTTTCTTTTGCTAGTGCAGTATCTCATTTCCCTCTCCCTTTTTCTCTTTTGAATACTGGCAATGCTTTGTCTTGTGGTTACTTTAATTTCTGCTTTGAATGCTTCCCTCCAAGCTAAAGTGGCTGGCTTTTGATTTTGCTCTGTTTTGTTCTTGTTTAAATGGTGGATTGGAAACTTCCAGATGTCAATATCTAGTAAAATTTTGTCTTGGAACAGCCCTTCTAAACATTCACTTCAAAACCTCAGCATTCTTTCAACACTGACTTACAGTTCAGTCCCCCGGCTGGTGAGTGTACCACCACAGCAGGACGGCCACGCACAGGCTGAAAGTCTGCCCGCTGCCATTGCTGCCACTTGTCTTTCAGAAACAGCACTTGGCCTCAGTGAAGGGATCACTGGCCCATGTTGGCCCCACAGTGCACATTCAGCTTTGGCCCATGGTAAATACTTCTCCCTTTGGAGAGAAGGAAGGAAGCCTTGGTCATAGCCAATTGTACAAGACTGTACATGACTGGGAATGAGGGATGTGGTGTCAAACTCCCTCTTTCTCTGAGGATCAGCACGCACCTCTGAGGAGATATCTATTCCTTGAAACACTTCTGACTTGCCATAGCTAGTTACTGTCCAAATGAATAGTCAGCCTTTCTACCAAGTCTTGCTCAGGTCCAGAGAGCAATCACTCTGCCAAACCCTGTTTAGCCTGAGCCACAGCTATGTGTCCTGATGAGCAGTGATGGGCTCTGTGTTTGTGTTCAAGAGTACGAATGACAGGAGACAGTTTCTAGTCCTGCTTCTGATGTCCTGCTTTTATCAGCTCTGTTCCTTACCACCTATGGTCTTTTTAGACAAGCAATGATTATTCATTGGCACAGAAGCTAAATTGAGCATGAATAGAGATTAAAGCTCTTAACAAGAGTGTTTACAACAAGATAAAACATTTTTAAAAATAAATTTGTCACTAAACATCAAAGAGATCATCACCACTGGTCTAAGGTTACAGTAAGATCTAGACTTAGAATTCCAGACCACAGCAACAAACAAACTTTTACTCATATTGCTAAGTAAAAAAGGTTGTAATGCTGGCAGCTGTGAAACAAATTACTTATTTTTATTCTTAAAGTGACTATGAGCTTTTGGGCTATTCTGAAAGCCTTTCTGAAAAGATGAGGGCTGAGGATAAATTAGGGTTAAGAACAACAAAGTCTTAAGAACCAGTCACTGGACTTGAAAGGTTGAGAAGATAAGATGAATACTACTGCTGCCAGGCGGAATGTTTTTTAATATTTTAGGTAGCAGATTTCAGTCATTTGATAGTATAGTTTGGATTAAGAATGAGGGTTTGGATCAGCAACAATAGACAAGAATTAGTAGATGGATTTCCCAATGTCTAGATAGGTAGGAATAGAGCTCTAATGGCCAGGGGCTCCTAGTGTGTAGTTACTTATGTTGCACTTGGGGTTTGTGACAACTAGGAATAGAGAGGTTTCCTTACCACTGAGTCCCACATAGAAGAGGACTAGTGCTGCCACAGATAAAAGACCCAAAATAAGAAGAAGGAGCAAACATGGAGTTTCTGGCAACTGATCTTTTCTTCCTGACTACCCGACCTCCAGGCAGAATTCTTTCTTAGAGAGATACACTGGTAGAAGTGAAGGTTGGCTAAAGGGGCAGTGTGTGGACATGCTGGGAGGAAGAGTTTTCCCACTGCCTTGCTGTACACCTTCTATGGGTAAACAGTGCTGTTGAGTCCATACAAAATTCACTTAAAGGCAAACACACTAGACAGAAACATGAGTTTCTCTTTGTACACAGTTCAAATTCATTAGGTACTCCCACAGTATCACATATTCCACCAATTCCACACCTGAAGACCTTGGTCTGCTTTTAAATATGCTACAAGCCTGATATGATCACAAAGCAGCTTCACATCAGTGAAAGAAAAAAAAAAACATTCCATCAGGTCAGCTAGTGAAAATCAGCGTAACACCAACTTTAGCAAAATTCAGACAATGTACAAAGATCACGGATATATTCCACTGAGTTCATTATCAAGGTCACTAATAAAGTTAGTGGATTCTATCTACCACCTCTAGTTAAAAATCACACCAGAATAAAGTCAGACCATGCTGAAAATCCTCTTAGCTGACAGTAAATACATTACATATTCTGAAAGAGTGGTGGAGGAGCTCCATAGCATGGGAGACAACATGCCATCAAAAATGAGTTTACAAATTTAAGAGGATGCTGAAGAATTTGGAATATTGCTTCCAACAAAAGTCTGAGCATAGCAAAGATGATGGCAAAAATACAGTAAATTTTTAAAAATGTAGTATTTTATAATATTAGAACTGATTCCAAATTAAAACATAGAGTAAAATGAATTCTGGTAAAAGTATTGAAATAATAAAGATGGAACTGACCAATGGGAAAATGACTGCCAGCAGTTATCCTGAGCCACAATATAAATTATTTTGAAACATAACTACAAATAAAATAAGAAACTGGCTTTCAGTTTTAGGCAGAAGTCACAAATTTGTAAGGAACCAATTACAGTGAGGAGAAAAAAAATTACTGCAATGAACTCTGTAGGGGCTACTCCCATGCACTGGATGACATGGGACATTCAGCCAGCAAGCTACATAAACATTCTGTGATTGCTTTTGTAATACAAGTAATATATTCATCCAAAAACTAAAACAAAAGCAAAACCAAAAGCAAACCCAGAAACAAACAAAAAAACCCAAAAAACATAAATAGGGTCTGAACTTGAAGATATAAAAAAGACTGAATTTTTCTTAATTAATGTAAATTTTATAGTTTTTCTTTGAATTTGCTCTAGCTTCCTGCTTTGTCACTTTCAAGAGTCATTCTTGTCTTTTTTTGCTTTAATAATGCAGATAGTAACTAGTACATGTTGTGATAGTAAGCCAGACCACCAGACCTGTGGAACAGATGTAGCAAATCCACCAGAACAGTCCAAAATCAATGGTTAGCAGTAAATAACTGGTTAGCATAATAACTGTTTCTCAGGAACCTACTATTTCCAGCTTGTGCCTTCCTCAAATATACAACTAATGACAACGTCCCTCTGCATCATTATTGAGAAACCCTGCAGAAGTTGGAATTTCTTAAAGGAATAAAACTGTTCTTTGGGCTCTTCATTATGCATACCGGTTCTGTAGCTGTGTAACTTTGCCTACACTAAAAACATGAGGCTATCTTTATTTCTGTGGCTTCAGGACCTTTGATCAGAAAGCACTGATCAAAGAGCACTGTACAAATATCAAGAAGTTTCTGCTTCCATGGTGTTACTATCTAAAGACATGCCAAACAAAAATATCATCAAACAAAAATATGCTCAAATTAAAATTGAAGGGAAATAATTTGATTACAATTGTGCACTACCTGTACCACACACCCAGGAATATAAATTGAATTAGCAGCCAGGCCCCACCAAGCCCAGAGCCAAACAACAAAGCCAAAGTGCTTTGTCAAGAGCGGTAATGCAGACCTGGGAGGTCTTCTACATAAGGTCATACTGACCATCAGCATCCTAATTTTAGCTGTTTAAAATCTACATTGTCACCAAAACCCAATTTTTATTTTTTAATAAACTATTGTGCTGTATGCACCTACTGCATATAAATCCAAAGGGACTGAGCTCACAGTGGCATCAAGTCTCATTACAGTGCTGCCGCCAAATCCTCATTCCTAACATCATTTTGAAGAGTACACATGTGGTGTGGTTCCAGGGTTTTTACTTTCACTGAACTTCTGAAATGCCAGCTATTCCACAGTATCTTACTCAGATAAGCTCTTATTCCTCTTCCCTTGCATCGGAAACAGACTGGGTTTGTGCCTAAGAAGAATGGATCTGAAAATACAACTGATTCTAGATTCTCTGCAGTCCAGTAGTTAGGAATGATTGCCATTATTTTCTTCTCAAATATGATGTACCAGCAAATTTTAGAGTCATCATCCATGACACGACATTTCATTAGGTCTCCATCCTTGAGAGTCAGACTATTGGGAAGCAATTTTTGTCTGCAAAGTTAATGCACATGCCTTTTTTTCATAGCCTGCTTACTGAAAAGTATGTATTATGTCCCTGGGTGTATTTTTTATTGCAGTTTATTATTCAGTTTTTGCATAATTTAAAAGACTTCATGTAAGGAACAGATCATTGCCATGCAAATGACTGTGAGATGAAAACCTCATCACTGAGCTATGCCAACACAACTGAGCCTTCAAAAGTAGTCAGTTCCCACTGCAACCAAAGGAAGTTACGTGGTGAAAAGCCCTCTGCAATCCATTGACACTGTGTCCCTTAATGTTTTACAAATGCCTGCAGCCGCAATGACTCTTTCTTAGCACTGCTCGCATCGCAGCAGCCAGCTCTTTCTTTTGCAGCTCAAATCAGTGACTACAGTGGCAAAGGACATTTGCCTCTCTCCGCAGACATTCACAGCGGCTAACACTGGTTAGCACTTTACAGGCTTCTCACTCGTAAAATTTACAGCAGTTTGCATATATCATCAATTCTATCAGCAGAGAAGTGAAGTGACTTATCCATGGTTATCTTGTGAACTAAGCACAGAAATGAGTCTCTGGTTGGACTGGGAGCTTCCCCAGCCATTGGAACATACTGATATCTTTGAATCATTGCATTAGTAAACATTTCTTTTGCCATTCCTTGCAAATTCAAATAAATAGCTGAACACTGGCAAAGCAGTAGACTTTCCTAGTGCCTTCCGCTGTGGTTGTGACAAAGATTCCAAATATCTATCACCTTCATGAACTTACTGAAGTCTTTTGCTTCATGTTTGTAGTCAGCTGGAGTACACACAGTTTTAGAGAGAAGTAAAAATGAAGACGGAGGTTTTGGACATCCTTACCATATTGTTAGAACACACGTAACTGATTAACACATATACATTAAAGAACTATCTCTGTGCTAGTAAACTATCCATGGTTAGTGCTTAGGCTCAAGCATACACTGGCATACAACTGTTTCTACTGTTGATACTTCCTGGCATAATTTTGGCTTATGTCAGCTGACACTCTCTGAAGCAATGCCTGGGCATGGTATGAAAATTCTTCAAGTTAGGGACAGTTTCCAGCTGACACTTTAAAGCAGGACACTTTGCTTTGAGTGGAAGAGAGTAAAGCAGTGTGGGCATGATCTGTTCCATGCCCTTTGATACAGGGCCCAGAGAATGGGCCTGTGCCATTCTGTTTACATTAAATAGTCTGAGATACCAGTATTAGAAAAGACAGAAGGGGAGATAGGTTTCAACAGAGCATGATTCAAGTGCTCCCCATACCATGATGCAAGCTTATCTATACAGCTTTCTTCTGGGGCTTATTCCTGCTCCTAGCTGCTCACTGACTGTATGTGTGTGGTCACAGCTGAAGGTGTACACTTCAACTCTTGTTACCCACATTATTTTTGAAGTGTTAATTGTGTCATTTTCATACACGGTAATGATTACTTTGAGCTTTCACTGACTTCAGTGGGACTGATGGTGTTCTGCATATCTGTAAAGATGTGCCTTAGTAAATAGTTTGCTTGAGTTTCAGTATCTGCAAAACCCAGTGCAAGGCAGAGATGCTTCAGATGGATTTTAAAGTAGCTATAACTCCTGTGCAGGATGCTTCCTTGTACTAAGCCAGATGTATTAAGCAACAAAACTAGGTTTTACCTCTGCTCACATTTTGACAGGCATTGTTTTAGTAAAAGCCACAAAACCATTATCAATTTACCCAAGAATGGAGTCTCAGGCTAGTGGCTTACAAAGGCTCCCAACACAATATTCTCCTTACCTAGAACAACGCTCTTAGGAAGCAGTGAACAATTGCCAGTCATTTGATAAACACCAGGTGAAAACAAAACAGAAAATATTAGTTATTATCTTAGAGATATTCTATTGAATTATTAAGAATGAATAGAGTTTATCATGGTAAACCTCCTCTTCAGTGGTAGATTTATGGACTGGTCATATTTTAATGGTAATTCATTTACATGGTAATGCAGATTTATTGAAGTTACATACAGGGTGATTAGTGTTATTAGATACAGATGTTTGTTGGCCAGATGCAAGGAAATAGATTATATTCTGTCCTGAGTACTTACCACATCAGATCGGTTCTATTTTCACTGTACCTCAGTGTGGCTGAATGCATGGAATACTTGTGCGTAACGCTGTTTTCTATCCAGTTTATTAGGGTGAATGTGTTAAGCTGGACACATACACACAACTTATCTTCCATATACTAAGATACAGCCTATTTCTTCCATGAACAGCAAGAATGCCTTGTTGCCATGTATGGCCCCAAGTCTCTATACCAGCTGACAGTCTACTGACTGAAATGTGTGGGCTCCTAACAGCCACCTCATTGGGGTGTTTTGTTAAGTCTTTTGAAGCAATTGTCCTGTATCCGTTTGACTGTAATAATTAATTATTAGCAGCACCTATGCTTCCTTTGGAAATCTGTTTTGTTAAAGCAGCATACCTGCTAGGCACTTATGATGGTTTTTTTTCCTAAGGAAAAATTTGTTCACAGAGGTCTCATTTTCCCATCAGATTGTTGACTGTTGGCTGCATCTTTGGGAGCCAATGTCACTTGTTTACATCATGGATAATAAATCCTCACCTTTTCTCCATTCTGAACCCAGTTTCCCATATAGAAAAGTAGCTTTTCATCTCTTAACTATAACAGTTGATAAAGAGGAAATCATAATGGTTTTGTCAGATAGTGCTTATTTCAGAATTTGGCAGATGTAGTACTCCCATACTTTCTACCTAACATAAAAACATTAATTACCATGTCTACACATTCTTGTTTATTTGATTTTTTATTTGCAAGAAAAGTCTCCTAGTAGAAAAAATATTTAATTTTTAGAAACATGTGCTTTTTTACACAATATAGTATAATGCCCAAAGCAGATGCTTTGTGAAAGAAAAATAAAAATTGCACTTCTGTGAGAAGAAAAATTCCAAATAGAAGTAATTAGGCCAAAATACTAGTTATTTGTTTTGGACGTGCAGAGTGGTGCAGATGCTTTAGTGTAGTTGCCTCATTTTTGACTTTTTCTCATTTGCCCATTTTCTTCTCTGGATCAAGACCCTTACTAAGTATTCCCCATCACAACTACTTTCTCATATCCTGAGGGGCTACCTTGGTGCAAACTGGAAGCTCTAATACAATCTCTGAGAAGCACCCCAGAGGGCAGGGCTAAGGCAGGAGGGCAGCCCTTATTCAGTTCTTTAGCAGAAAAGTGGACGCACACATCACATAGCCCCCTGATATACCAGCAGTCAATGGGAGAGGAGCATTTGGAGTCAAGGCATTTGGTGGATTTAATAATTAGAATTATGCAAGACAACCTGCTGCTTACAAAGGATTTGAACTAACCACAAATCTTTGTCATATTAGCTGAAACTAGAGTTTATACTGCAATACTGTGCAATCTACACAGTAAGTAAAATGCCAGAAACATGCAGAGGCATCCTTCCACAAATACTTTCCTCAGAGTTAGTGAGTTTGGGTATGCTTTGCGGGGAACTGTTTGGAAGTATGTTCCGTAAGAGATATCTCCATTCTCTCAGTAATAGCTCTGGTAATTTTATACAGATAAAACACATTTCTAATGCAAATACAATCAAGTTGGAAAATTTCCTGAGCTCCTTTCGAACTCACAAAGTTTCATTTATCTCAGCATATAAATCATGTTACTGTACCATTCAAAGAAGTGTATTTGATAATGATGTAAAATAAACATTGAAAGAATCACTCCCTACTTGTTTACTTTTGAATATCTTGATTAAACACTACATTTTTCAGAAGAGACTACCTATTCTGTACATCTGTACAGCACCAACACCACAAAAAATGTACCCTAGGTTCTCAGACGCACACAGGATCACTTGTTTAACTCATCTGACCCTCTGCATAACACAGTCCCTAGATTCATACCACTGATTGCTAGTTGATGACTGTCATTTCTGGATGAACTAGACTGTACCTTTCAAAACGCCATCTAGTAGTCACTTACATTCTTCACCTTAGAAAGCCCAGAATCTTTCAAAACCCAAATTAAGTATTTCTATTTATGTGTGCCTTAGTTCTGTGCACCCAGTTTTGGCTTCCATAGTCTGCTAACTAAAGTCTGTTACTATCATAAAAATCCTCCTGCTCATGAGCAGAGCATCTGATTCTACTCTTTGCTAGGTAATTATTTTGGGTATTTTAGCTTCTCACTGTAAAAAAATAAGAGTAAAAGAATACTAGAATCATAGAATGGAGAAAAGGTTTCTGTCTAAAACATGACATTAAGTGGGAAACTCAACTTCAAGCTACTTTATTTTTTCCTAAGGATTGAGGAAAAGATCAATGTAACAGTTATTTGCCCACCTGGCCAAGTTGCATATATATATACACATACATATATATCATGTTCTCCTGGCAAAATATTCTCCAGGGAGTGTAGAGCCACATACAGACTACAGGTAGGCTTAAGCAACTGAAAGAAACAGAAAAAAGGCTAACAACAACCTTTGCATCAGATGCTACAGAAATAAATAAGTAAAAACCCAGCAGAGACCTTGAAGGCTTTTTGCTCAAACAAGAAAATAAAATTACTCAAGGTTACCTAGTGTATCTTCAGCAGAACCAGGTAAGAACCCTCCCTGGAGCCTTTCTTTGGCACCTGGGCATTTTATCACATTGCTCCTCATTTGCATAAGGGCTTTACTATAAGTCACAAGGAGGAAAGTTTTTTAAAGCTGACCGAGGACATCAGAACATGACCCGTACTCAGTTATGCATGGCAATGCCTTATATTGTTCAAATAAATCAATGTGCTTTTATGGCTTACTATTACTATTAAATCAGGATACTCAGAAAATGAAAAGGCAGTCTCTGTATCACACCCAATAAAACATATCATAAATTTTGAATTGTGATTCTAGCTGCAGACCAATTTGTATCAATACATTTCATAATTAGAGCTAAGATCCGCCTAGCATGTTTCATGAAGCACGACTATTACAGCAAGCATGTCAATATAGTAAACCTCTAAAGAGCACCTACGACTTAGGTAAACATATCCATCATTATCTTTAGAGAACAGCCTTGATATATAGGATATAGGAAACCAAAGCATAGAAGGCAACATTCAGGCAAGCTAGGAATGTGCTCCTTTGCACCAGAAGAGTATATGCAGCATTTTCAAATTACTTTTCAAAACTATTTTCTAGCATGAAGGATGCCTAAAACTGCTAAATGACAATATGGGCCACAGCATGGCTGGAAATCGTCCAGACATGCTGCTAGTCTTAATTCCTCACTCCTCATCCCTATTAATGCAGCACTTTAATTGTGAGCTGCCTCACTAGGAAAGATCTTAAATTGATCACACAAAAACTGTCCCATAAAGGCTCAGATCCTTTCAAAAGTGAGCCTTCACGCTCACATGCTACTAACAGTAAGCAAAAGAAATACTCTGAGAATCCACATCTCTTACCATTAGGCATCACTGTATATCAAGTGGTTTGTAACCAGTTTATGTCTACAACTCTATTCAGCCCAGTAATTTATGTAAGTGCATATAAAAGATATAAAAGGAAAAAAACCTCAGCAAAATCCATTTCACAAGAGAAAATCTGAATCTCTAGCTAGTAATCATTTGTTAGGCTTTGTTACTTTGACTAGTGGCAGTTGGATTCCGTTGCTCACAAAAGTCTTTTTATTATTTGCCCTCAGAGGCATTCATTTCAGAGAAAGAGAAAAATAATAAATTTCACTTCAGTTTCAAGCTATCTGTGAAAAATACACTGTGACATTTGATTTTCCTTGTCATTTTGATGTCATTTCTAAATAAATACTGGTGGCCTGTCATTGCATGGCTATAGCCAGAAATGTTTTCATCCAAAAATTCAGATTTTTAAACAAAATGTGATGGGCAATAGAAAAGACATGTTTTCCCAGTGGCTTTTAGTTTTCACAAATGCTTACATCTTTTGATTCTACAATTTTTAGAGATGAGACAAGCTGGAATTAAGGACAGAAGGGGGTCATGCTTTTATTTTCTATTAAGGAAATAAATGGGAATGATAATGGAAAACATGTAGAGAAGTTGACTGTGTTTTTATGCTCCAGTAGAAACAAGATGAGATCTTCTTATAGCCTCAACACATGCAAACTCTGGGAAGTTCTGATCTTTTGACCAAGTCTGAGCTTGTGACTTTTTGCTAAAGCCTGGACCTTTATAGTAGCCAGAGGTTGGATCCCACTTACTCAGTACAAATCAACTGAACTAAACTCATTGGCCTTTATTTGAATGCAAGTCAAATGAGATAGTCCTCCAGGTTCCAAAGTTTCTGATGTGATGAAAAGCCTTAAACTCTATATTGACCCCAGACAACAGAATTTTGAAAAAAATCTTTTATTTAAATTTAAATCTTGCATTTTGTGTCCACCTTCACAGCCTACGCTTGCTATTTTCCTCTCTTGAAAATGGAGAGTATGAACAGGGAGGAATCTCAGTTACAGGAGATAAGCATTGTATAGACAGGAATGGGAAACATTTATCTGAGGAATGCCTGCCAGTTGAGAATATTATTTGTTTTAGAGGACTTCTTCTATGGAAAAACTCAACAATACAACATTTTCATTGATATTATTTTTCTGTATCAATCCGCACACAGAGTTTATGTTAATATAGCTGGTCTACAGACTGTTAAGACATTAACTGTCTAACAATACATCATTAATTCCATATATATGCTGTTTTCTCCTTTGCCCAAAACGTAACTTTGACTTTAACACACCAAATAAAAGCACAGCACCATCTTGCTGGTATAAATAAAGCATGTGGTCAAAAAAGAACCCAACTTGATATTAGTAGGGTTTTCCTGTATGACATTTGCCTGGGAAAAATTGTTTGTAATGCATGTCAACACCAAAGCAATGGGTACATTGCGATCATATCTGCATAATAGGTCTACCTAATGCAGCCTAATCAAGCTTTGTACAGGTAAATCTGGGCTGATGAAGCAACCATTCTTACAGCTAATATTCTTCTCAAACACTAGTGCAAAAAACGTTGATACCATGTTAGCAACATAGGCCTTTGCAGTTTTTCACTGCAATGCAAACCATTTACAAAATGAAAAGGAGTGATCTCTTATATAATACTATTTGTTCACAAGTCAAAGCACTCTTTAGGAAGCACTTAGGGGTGAAGTTTTCTCTAATAATCTAAGTGGGAATAGACCCCTGTTCAACTCTAAATACAAACTGCATGTCCTGCTATTTAAGAGTTTAAACGCAAGATAAAATACCAATATCTAGACAGTCTGAGATTGTAGATTCAGTCAAAATAGCACTCTTGCCAGAGTCTTATTAAGGACCTAAACATAAAAACTTCAGCCTAAGGGAAGATGTTCCTGATAGGTCTCTGGAGAGAGGTGTTCAAAACACCTCTGATCAAAGCCCATTTTCTTCCCTTGCCTACTGGATTAGCAGTGATGCTTAAGTTCAGCAGGATGCAATAACATAATCATTAGCAGTTCACAGTTTACTTATCCAGGTCCTGAATTCACCTCAATAATTTACACTTAAAAAACTACTCTGAACATGTTCACTTGCCCATAAAATCCATTACAAGTACTTAGACTTGATTGATCTCCAGAGCAGAAGGCTGAGCAAAGACAGGAAACTCTTCACTGGCACAGGTGAAAGGACACACAAACTTCACACAGAATAAGAAACAGCATCTTCCAGAAATACAAATCTACAGAAATGCTAACCTGAAAAATGCTATTCTTAACATTCACCAACCACTTAAACTGAGGTGAAATTACCAAATTAAGTTGCTCTAAGTGTGGGCTGCCACTGAGATGGATGCTTCTGTGCTTGCACAATAATTTGGGTCAGGGAACTAATCCAACTGAAAAAACAACCTGCTCCTTCTGCAAAGGGAAGTTTTCATCCAGTTCCCTGATTAAGTTCCCTTTGCAGCCACATAAGCACAAGTGTCAGCACAAAGGCAAGTACAGCAAATTGAGTGCCAACTGCTTGGTGTTTTAAAATCCTTTCCCTCTAATGAATTGTTCCTATTATTAAACAAGCTGTTTTACAGACACTGCTTTGCCAGTTCCTTCACTAATACAGTTCCTGAGGGAAGAATGACAGGTATTGAACTACATAAACTGAACTCTACACAATGTGCTGGCTAGTATTCAGTGTGAAGTAGTTCATGTGCAAGAAGGAAAAATCCCTAAAACATTCAACTTGGAAAGGGATAAACTAAACTAACAGCTGAGAGATGCACTCAGAAAAACACAAACGGGGACAGCAGGGGAGCCAGCTGCCTCACCCTCAGACAGGCCTATCAGCACTCACCATGTAGGAAGTCAGTATGTATTGGTTTGAACACAAACCAGTGGGAGATCACAAGTCAGGATTAAAATTAATAGGAAAAAAATTAGAAATAAGTGAAATAATATAAGGAAAAGCACTCACAAAGTCAGATACAACCTGACACCCTGTTAGGGTGGTGGTAGCAGTCCAAATGAAGTAGTTCAGTTGAAGCAATAATCCTATGGAAGGTCCAGTGGTAGCTCTTGTCCTCTAGTAACCCAGCAGACAGGGCTGAGTTCAGCAGTTCTAAGGGCAGGTTATATCCAGGTGGGAATGCTTGGCTCCTCCCTCCTGGGTGGAGCATCTCAATAGGGTGAGGTAAGTCCATGAGTCATGTGGTGATTTCTTGGTGGCCCATTGTCTGTTATGAGGGGTGGGTCATTAGCAGGCAATAACAGCTAATGGCCCACAGCTGATGGTAATAGAATACTTAAATACATCTATATTGTAACCTAGGACACAGTATTGATGATATGAAAACATTTGGAAACTGATGCTTCTTTATTCAGAATTCAGGAGATTAATGACACCTTTCATAAAATATCATCTTTTTAAATCAAAACATTTGCAGCTGTATGCTTTGGTGGAAAATTAAATTAACTTATCATTAAAATATTTGTGAAAAAGTGTTTCTTTCAGCAGTCCATATCACCATTTTCTCAGTAGTTATAACAATGTATCCCAGTCAGGGACAAGCTGGCTAGAAGAGCAGTGTAGCACCAGAGGGTTTGTAACACACTGTTGGTACCCTAAGCTCCCACTCTCTTGGAAGGTAGATTTATCTGTTGTCACTCATAGAAATTAACCATTGTCAGGAATTTGTCAGAAAAGCTTGTGACTTTGTGAGTATGGCACTCAACAGGGAGGCAGAGCACCCACATAATTCTTACCACTTTATCATCTGATGGCAAAACTGCATTGAATTCAGCGAGGTCCACACAGTGCCCTGGATTATGATTTTCAGCTCTGAAACTGTCTCCTTTATGACAGTGGGTAAATTCCTTTTTTTCAATGCCTCTCAGCCTTCTAGTTTGCTTGTTTAGCCTGTTGGTACTGTGAACTCAAGAGGGCTAAGGCTGTTTCTTGCAATGAACTTAACAGTTTTTGTCATATGTGATTTAAGATGATTTCTCTAAAAATTGCTGCAATCTATATAGAATTGACCATATATCACTCCTTGATAATAAATTTTTCTAAGTTTTTCCAGTTTCTTGTGTAACTGGAGCTTGCTTACATGCCCTTCATGTTTCCACCACACACCATGCTCCTTACACGTGTTTTGGTGTCTTGTTTTTTCTGGAAAAAAAATTTATTGCTGGCATGAACATTAGATGAATGTTTACATTGGCAGCAATGGACATCACTTCTCAAGAGGGTTTCCACTTGAGGAAAATAATTTTTCATAAGTTTAATCCTCCTAACGTGCTGTCAATTTGCTGCAGCACACACAGTCTCTAGAACGGTACTAGAGTGAGCACTTCCAGGATCCACGCATAGAAGGAAACTTCCCAAAAGATTAATGATTCCAAATCAATTTCTTAATCACAGAACTCGAAATGTGACATTTCAAAGAAGCTTTCACATTCCATGTTTCATGCTTTCTCTACGATCCTAGAAAACACATTTTTCTAATTGATGGCTATTGTGAAACCTGATGAACATCAGAGGATTTTTCATTTGAAATACAAAAGTATGTGCTAGTGTGCACAGGAGAAGATAGGAGATGAGAATGAAGGTTGCACTAATATTTTGGTGGTGGTGGTACTTCTAAAATATCAACAACGAGTTAGACTCAGGTTAATCACAAACCAAACTTTCAGTTGTAAAGTTGAAAGGAAGCACCACTTCAACCCAAACAATGTCATTTTTAATCCAAACCAAAATTTTGTAGTTAAGATTTGAAAGATGACAATTGCTTTCTCCATTTAAAAATAAAGTTAAGGGATACTCCAAAGTTTAAATTAATTGTATTCTGAAAAAGGAAACTTCAGTTTAAGGAAATTAAAAAAACATCTTTTTTTTAAAGCAGGAGTGCATCTTCACAAATGAGTAGAGAGATGAATCTGAAGCAAGTTTTTTTCAGAACACAAATCTGCTTGCTATTCAGTTGAACCACTTTGTCAAACTCTGAAGCCACTTAAACGTGGATAGTCCCTGAAAGAGCTGACAATACCAACCTGTGAGTTTCAATCATAGTTATAAAACTGACATGCAACACTTCAGAAGGGAGAGTCAGACTTTGGCCTTTCATTCTCTTGTGGGTGGCCTTCACACATTTTGTGCCAGTAGGAACACCCATTTGATGGGCATTCTGTGGCAGGGACACAGGGACAGCTGTAGTGGTTTTCTGTGTAAAATTATTTCTGTGATAATTAACTTATATCCTTTAAAGACTCTGCATAACTAGACATAAACCAATTTATGAAAAGAGGGCAACTTTCTAAAATATCTTTCATAAGACACATTTTGTCACAGCTCAGACTTTATTTTTACTATTTATGCCCTCATTTATTCAATTTCGTAATACTTTATCTGCTTTAGTTGTTTATTCACTTTAATTACTTACTTTACTTATTTCTGCCAACTATCTCATTCATACCTGATGTCACAAGCTGGAATAAGATAAGTTAACCTGAGTTAATATTTGTGAAAAGCTTTGAGACCTTAGAAAACAATACATTCATAAATTTTTGGTAATTTTTTGCCCCAAAACATTACAGTTTATGTCACATACTAACACCAGAAAGCATTTAATCAATGTCTGGTCTGTAAAGGGATATCATTCTTTGTCTGAGTCTGAAAATGGCAACCACTCTTAAGTAGAAGTGGAAATAAGGACATCATAAATTTATTTGTTTCTCAAGTTAATCTTAGATTCAGAGTAAGACTATTCACGAAGTAGTCTTACTTGGACAGATTAAATTCTGGACCAATGAATCAGTAAATGCTTTGACATAGCAACAATCAAAAGTTCCTATGGCATTCCTATGACTACTTTGTGTGAATGCCAAAAAATGTAGGCCTTCCAGTTCTGAGCAATTAAAAGTTGTCTAGGAAGTATCAAATCTAAACTACGGATACAATTGACACTACCATAAATCTTAGCTGGAATTGCACTAGAAATGGTGGAAAACTATCTGGAGTCTAGTCCACCAAGTTTCATCTACAAAGTGAACTGCTGGCAAACACATTTACATCTCTAAAGGAAGCCTGGCAATGCAGCCCCTTTCATAGTCCATAAAGTCTTTTGAACCGGACAAAGCAACATAAGAAATCTCCAAGCAAAATGGAAACAGGATGCCTAAGTTAAGTCAAAGCTAAGTTAAGAGCCTCAGCTAAACACTGTCACTGAAACCCCAACTGAGTATTCCTTTGCCTATAACATCCAATCCTGATCCAACAGCAAGGGGCTACACAACATGATACCATGTGCCACATCCACTCTTCTTGAAGCAAACAAAACAGAATCACCTACAGAGACGTTCTGTGCGTTTTGGTCACAGAAAATCTCTTTCTTTTATACATCTTACAACACTGAATAAGAAAACACAGTGGTGCTCAGTCTTTTTGGTGCCTACTTGGTTTGCCATGATGTGGTCTCTCTATGCTATATTTAAAATTGTTCACAAAAAATCCAGTTTTAATAAACTTTTATCATGGGAAGGAAACTCATCCATATATAGTAATCAGCCAAGCTAATCAGAAAACATTTGATATGGAATCGTGTTTAACATCACATGTTGAACCACTTTAACTTTCCTTTAGTTTTGGCTTCACTAACACTAATAAGCCCAGTTCCAATTAGCTTTGTGTTAAACATGTTTCATGTCCACACACAATGTGGCTAAAATGGATCTATCTGTCAACATGGACAAACACAAACTTGTCTTTGCGCAACTTGTGTTTTCCTGGGCTTGCACGAGTTTGTCTCACGATAGGTGAGTCATCACTGCTCTACTGTCAAGATAAGTTTTTTTAATTAGTCCTCTATTTTCCAGAATCATAGAATTATGTTTGAGAGACAGCCTAAAATCTCAGATATGCTGACTTCATTCACATTTTCTTGTTATGCTATCCTCTGCTAAGGTCCAGCATATGGGGGCTAAATAACATAGCTAAAGTTATACCATACACCAGCCGCAGAACTGAGACTAATATCCGTGCCAGCCCCCTGAATCCCCATACCAATGCACAAAGCATGGACAATGCCACTTCCAAATTCATTAACAAGAACATAGTCGTGTTGCAGACACATAGTGAATAAGTGGAAAGGTCTTTTGTTCTATTATGATCTGGGGTCCAGCTGTGGGGCCAGAGATTTAAAATGGTACAATAGCTGTAGGGTTTGCAACTTGTTTCCAAGATCTTTATAACATCCCACATTCTGAGTTCTGGCATGTGACAAACAGGACAGTAAACTAAAGATTATGTGTCATGTTCCTAGTGGAGACTGCTGTACAGTTTCCTCTGCCCTCTTTGGATCCTCTTTAAAAGGAAAGGCATAAAGCAGAGAAGTGTCCTTTTCTTTTATGAAGCTGTCTGCCTTGATGCCTTTGTTAGATGCTTAAAGGACTGACATCATTTAAAAAAAAAAACAACCACCCCACATGAATTTCATCAGTAACAAGAACCAAAGTCACGTGAGTTACATCATGGAGATATTTTTCTTAGCTGAGACAAACTGGAGGGATAATGTAGCCTACCGCCTGGATACCTAATATTC
Organism: Rhagologus leucostigma; assembly: GCA_013397725.1. Lineage (NCBI taxonomy): Eukaryota > Metazoa > Chordata > Aves > Passeriformes > Rhagologus > Rhagologus leucostigma. The sequence continues at coordinate 534,326 of VZTD01000532.1, forward strand.
TTTATGCTTTTGCTAGAGATGTGTGGTTTTGACAGCTGCAGAAGTTAAAAAGGCTATTACCATTAATTATCAGGTATTAAACGAGATTATGCTTGTAAAATAATACTAGCAAAGTTGAGGGTGAATAAAGACGTTAGATGTTTTGTCTGTTTGTTTTAAAGGACTCAGGATAAGTGTGTGGTCCAGTGTTGGAAAGACTATATAGCAAGATTCAATTCCATCATTCACCTTGAAAATGCAGAGGCGGGGGGTCACTGACAAGTGAAATGAGCATGTGAGCAAAAATGAACACAGGTGGAGATGCAAGTCTTTGCAAGACTGAGTAGAATACAGAGTACAACTGACTTCTCAGAATTCATAAGAACTACAGGAGGTATGAACAAAGCCAAACTTCAGATTAAATTAGTTGACTCATATTCTCAGGCTCTCTATAGCCAATAGAAGAATAAAGCTCCTGCAGAGAGAAAGTGATTACTTAGGTTAGAGCATCAAATGAAACAATATCCTCCATCTACAAGCTGTTCAGAAGAACAGATTACAATTTTATTAGTCTGGCACCCAGAAACTCATGGCATATTTGGTGCTAAATAGAAACTATTGCCCCGCTCCAGAGTTTGGAATCTCAGTGAGCAAAGAAAAGATACAATTTCTAGAGAACATAAGGATGAAGAGGTTAAACTACATCCCTAAAGTTACACGTTGAGTATATGGCAGAACTTAAAACAATTTAGCCTTGTCTAACATCTTTAGCTGGACTGGATGCAGCATACCATGAACAAGGAAGGGACTGACCAACTTCTCCTGAAACTGCATGCACTCCCATCTTTGTATGATGTGTTTTTCCAAGGTGTGAAGAAGCATCTGCTCTCAATTAAACTGGATCCTTTCGATTTTTCCAATTCATTCAAGGAATAGAAATAATCACTTCAGCTTTAGTTTGTTCACCAGCCTCCACAGATTCAGTGCCTCAGACTTTTTAACAAGTGCTGAATTTGACAGAGGCAATCATAATGTTCTGTATCTCTCATTCACTTGTGGGAAAGGACACAGGAAAATGGAATTGCACACTTTAAACATTCACCTGTTTCCCAGAGCTTAGATTTGTTGGTAGAATGGACTGAAATAAGAACTTCAGAGTAAGCTTTCTTCCTGGGCTTAGCATTTTATGTACTGTCTTGCCAGACTTTATCATCTAAGCTTCAAGTGCTCATGTCTTAGAGACACTACTGACACCAACGTGAAGATGTTGTCTGTGTTTTAAGGAGAGCATGGAATAAACATGCTCAGCTGAAATCTATGTTGCAGAGACAAATGATACACTTATCTCAATGTTTTTCAGCATGAACACTCTTGGAGTTAGGATTCTGTTCAGAGCCTACAAAACAGCTTTTCATACCAGGGAATGACTATTTCATCCTAAACTGGTGGTTCTCCACCATAACCATCACCAAGTAGTTGTCTGAGTCTGTGCTATGAACAGGAAAAGCCGTAATTCTGTAAAATCACATAATTTATGATTAAAGCTGATTACTTTCTACAGCTCTGTGAAACTTCAAGCAGGATGCTTAGCCCTTTCTCCCCTTCAAATTCACCACCATCATGGTTACAACAGCCTGCAAGTCATATTTGGAATTGAATGAACCAGAACTGATCTGACTTCTTTTACAGAAAAAGTCTTTCAGCGTTCTGTCACCATGTGGTACCAGATCAGTATTCTGTCCTTAGCACAATCACCCCAAAAGTGGGAAGGAGGTTCAAGACGAGCCGTTGTTAACTTAGCTGAAATCCCCACACACGTACTGCTGAATTAACTGTGCTGGTATTGAGACAGCTATTATTTGTACTGTAGCAGTGTGTAAAGGCCCCAGGGACTCACCTGTGCAAGGTACTGTATTTCCGTTTCCGTCTCCCGTCTTGCCAACAAACTCCCCATGCCCCCTCTGAAAGATGTGAGGCAATGAACCAGCCTTTTAAAATGTCATCATGTACACTCAGGCCAAGATGATTGATGGGGGATGTCTCCAGCTGGGAAGGAGCCTTGTTGGAAAGCCAGAAGCAGAACTGAGCCCAAGACGCTTACTTCCAAAGTGGAACTGGCAACTCTCCTGCTGTCTGCCAGTTCCACTCAGCATTCTGCAAGTATTTCCGGCTTTTTCTACAGGAAGCAGCTTTGATGACTGATTGGAACTGCCTTCCCCATCTGGCAAGGCAGCTTCAGGGACCTGGAGCCTCTGGGAAATATGCTTCAAGACTTACCTTTAGCTCCTCGGCAGCACAGTAATCTGGTAATGTACTACAGCCTCCACTAGTTGCTAGCGACACAGCCTCATTCCTATTCACTGCATTTCCAGCACCACTTTCTTTTCACTTGGACAAATACTAAGTTCCTTAACTTCAGAAAAGAATGTTACGTTTAAAGGGAGTCTGAAATCTCCTCCTGAAAAAAAGTTCTTTGTGCCAGGCCCCTTTATTCACAGGAAAATGTTTTGATTTCTGAGGGATAAACCACAACTGTGGGTTCAGCAAACAGAATAAAAATTTTTGTGTTAAACAGGATGATAAAGTTCCCAGATCATCCTACTTGGCTTGCTCGGAAAACTGATGAACATACTGAGAAGTTTCTAACCTAAGAACAAAAGCAAATCATTGATAAAGCATACCTAGATCTCCGCTTTAACTAGTATTTTCTTCCAGGCTCAAACACCTTAAAAGTCATGCAGATACTCTTAAAACAACTTACAGTCTTGAACTTCATTCCAGCTTAACACATTCTCCCTAAATGGATTCAAATATTATAAAATGATAAAGAAGAAAAAATTGTAAGTTCATCATAATCTGCAACTTCTCCAAGCATTTGCTGTCTAATGTCATCTTTAGTGATCAGGTTTTGACCAGCAATGATTTAAAGGATTTTTTTCCCTTTGGGTATTTTATTTACTTTGCTGAAAATCTAATTAGAAATATATATATATTTATAAATATATAAACACCTATAAAACTATGCTGGACATCAAAGTTTTCCAGAAAAGAGACGTTCCTCCTGAACTATTTCGGGGTTTGTTACAATTTTTAGTTTATGACTCTTCACTTAAATTCTTTTTTAATCAAACCAGCATTTTTTCATGAATATTCTCAACTGGATGTAAAGTCAGTTTTTATTATAAGAATTTAGTGAATGAACCCTGAGCAGCTCTACCATTTTTATTTCTAAATAAAATTTTCAAGGTACATTAAAAACAGGCATGCGAGGAACACTGTAACAATGAAGATAACCTCCTAATATGCAAGTAAGAAGAGAAGCTGAAGAATGATGAAGCAAGTTTACTAAGCAGTGAATTACAGCTTGTTTCTCTAACCAGATGTTGGGTATGTCCAGACCAATAGATGCAGACAGTTGGGATTTTCACTCTGCCATGCTTCACACAAGCCAGACAGCAGCCAGATCTCCAAAAGCCATGTAACCATATGAACATGGGATCAAGCCTGAGCTAATATATCTTGCTTTTCAGCACCAGCATATGGCTTCTGAATTGGACTTCTCCTGTTTGGTAGGCTCAAAAAATGGGCAAAGCAGATGCACACCTGCATTCATTCAGCCAGAAAGGCATGTCCTCAAAAGAACCATTCCCATGTAGTTTCCAAGAGGGCTATGATGTGCTATGATGAAATATCATTTGATGACAAAAAATTCAAGAAAAAATACATTTCAATACAAAATTCAGTTTTGCCAAACAACACTAACTCCCATTAAAGTGCTTCATCCTCTTTATGTTCTTGAAGGCATATTGTCAAAATCAGCAACAACCTGCATATATTAGTTTTCTGGATTCACACTGATGAATGACAAAATACCTCATTGAGAAGTTTGGAGGAGCTCTAAATTTAGCCCATGAAGTGAATTCCCATGGTAAAAAACTAGTATACTGCTGGTCTGTAACTTTTTGATGAAATGGTTTTTTGTTAAAAATACATTAATGTCTTGGAAACAAAATTTATTTATTTCAAGAGAAATTTATATGTGATCTTAGATCTTGAATTGGCTTTCTGGCCAAAACCACACTTGTCTGAGCGGGTGTCTGGCTGGATAAGTGATTCGACCAACTTAAGCTATGTCTCATGATACAGGAGAAGCCAAGACATGCAGTGTGGCATGGCTAAAAGGATTCCCACTATGGTTGGTTTGTAACAGCTCCTTATGAGCTGAGACTGAAGGAAACACAGTATTAAATAAAACACAAAAACCTATATTATCCTAAATAAGAATATATGAATAAATGAGTTTCCAGTTATAGCTTATCCCCTAGGGAGAAATACATAAACAATTAACTTATTTGGATTATCTTACTTTAGGATTTAGACTTCTAAAGAAGAGTGTTAAGAAGGCAAAGGTAAGAATAATAGACCAAAAACAGCTGCAACCTGTTCAGAGCAAGTATGAAAACAACAAATTTAAAATGATAAAATTTCGTTTTTTCAAAGTAAAGTTTAGATGTGGAGATGCCATACAGTAATAGCATGAAACTGGGAAAAAAAAATTGTACTGAAAACTATAGCAACAAAGCACAGAAGATACAGAACCAACATGAAAATGGAATTTGACTCCCATGAAATGTTGTTTTCACTCAAATCTGCCTTGCAACACTGTGTCTGATTCACAGACAGACTTCAGAATTTCATTTGCTAGTCTACTTTCCTCTACTTCCTTGAATCTCAAGAAGGAGTTTTACATCCATTCTTTTGATCTTCCTGAACCCTTCAGAGGCAAATAGGCATTATTATCTCTATTTTATGCATAGCAGACTTAGACACAAAAACCATCAATGAGTCATCCAAGATCACACAACACTTCAGAGAAAGTCTAGAACACCATCCAGGAGGCCTGACTGAGCATTCTCTTCTCACCACTTGACCAAATTTCTTCCTATTGTAGGAACTGAAAGGATGGAAGCCAATTAGCCACCTGTTTCATTGTTTGGCATTTCCAAGACATCTGATGTGTGCTAAGTAAAGCAATGGGCTTCACACACACAGGACCTCCTGCTACTCAAGAAGCTTGAAGTTTCACACATGACCAGGACCTTTCACTGTGTAAAACATAAATTGCACACATTCCAGACTTCTGTTTCTATTAAACAAATGTTTTGACTGGGAGCACTGATTCCATTTTACCTCTGTTGTTTCTGATTTCCTGTTGCTGTTTCCTTTCTTTCCACTCCTCTTCCTCTTCCAGCACTGGTGCCAACACACTGGCCACACACACACGCACGTCATGGTTGCTAGTAGCCAGCTGGCAGGTGGTGGATATTTTTCTTGCAGCATATGTATGTGTGGATGACTGCTCTTGCTGTGTGACTAACTCAGTTGCTGGCAGCGATTTTGGCTGGGGTATACTCTCTGGCATTATTTTAGTTCCAGACATTTGATGGGTTGACTCTCCTGTTTTGTTCTCCCAGACAGTATTTTTCAGTATTCCCTTTTTTCCAGTCTGAGACAGTCATGGCTGTGTGGATGCCTTTTAATGGTGTTTGCACAGCTCCAGGCCTTTCTGTCATTTTATACAGCTGTGAAGGGAACCGTGATGTGCAGGTATCTATGTGTGTATTCATGCGATGCTGTTCATGGTCATGTGGCTCCCATTTTGAGTATGTGAATTTGCTTCTGATGTGCACGTGTATGCATGGCACTACATCCTCCCAATTTTGTGTACATCTGGGCCTATGTGCACATCCTTCCTTTGATGTGCCCATTTGCCCAGTCTGTGTACACCTGAATTTCACAATGTGAATAGATACGTGTCCTTAGTACATGCAGAAAAAATAATTTCAAAAGTATTATTAAAGTAGCAAGTCAAACAGCAGATATGTGAAAATACTATAATTCAGTTTGCCTGCTCATGCTGAATTCTAGCCTGTATAAAAATATATGCTGAGATAATAAAAAATCACATCTATAATTTTCTAATTCAATGCTCAAAGCAGATCTGCTCTAGGAAGACTGCATAGCAAATTATTATCCAAAATTTCTTGCAATACCTGCCTCATTTATTGCAAAAAAAAAGAATGAGGAAGATGATTACAAAATTAAGGTACTCTGAATCCTTGACCCAGCACCTTATCCTTCCAAACCTTAAATTCTGTAATTCTCACTGGCAACATATTTTCCTTGAATAATGAAAATTATATAATATATCTGCTGCTGGTAAATGGTGACATCAATCAATAAGTAAAGATTATGGATGCACACTGTGAACCACCTGATGAGAAGTGAACCAAAAAAAAAAAAGAATCCTCAGTTCTCCAATTACAGCCAGAACAGTTAGGAAAACATCCTGAAGGGACTACTACACTTTCACCTCACAAACGTAAAGACAGGAAACCACAATAGGTAAGAGCAAAGCAGCCCATGAATCTTATCTACAAGAGCAAAATCAAAGGCCAAAGTAGGAACACACAAATACAGTTCCCAACTCATCATATACACATAGCTGAGTGACAACCCCCAAGTGCTGTCAAGGACTCTAAGCACATAGTCCAACCCAGTATTTTTTGAGAATAAATTAAAATAGTCCTAAAGAGTCTTAAAGTATTGGGTAAGTGCAGTAACATATCTTTAATGAATACCCTTCCATGGGCTAGTTTGAGAGTTCAGTACTATTTGAAAGAGGAATGTTACAAATCAACGTTGGTTTTGAGTGTGCCAGACCTAGAGCTTAGTGCTCTGAGTACTCACTTGTAGTCACCTGATAACAACAAGTCTTTTCCAGATTCTTCCACTCGTCAGTCTCAGAGAAGAAATGTGGATGTACGCAATGCATTAAAGCACAAGACAATTTATAGCCAGAGAGTAAAGCTACACTGGCAAGAAACTTCCAGTGCTAAGTATGTGGTTCAGCGGAGAAAGTGTTACTGGCTAAGCTGCACCAGTAACATTTAAAGAAACATTCAGGCTATTCTGCTAGGGTTTTTCAAAAGGGAAATCACGTATGTTTACTCTGGAACATTTTTTAGAAACTCTTCCTGTTCATATACTACTATTAAAGCATACAAGTTTTTCTACTACATAGGCATTTTTCGTTAGCCTTGAAAGCATACTCGAAATATAATTGTTCAGAATGTAATATAATGTTGTTTTCATTACTATTAACAATATCTTTCACTTTTTACTGAAGATTCATTACTGCAATTCATGCTGCACTAATTATGTCCCAGTTGCTTAAAAACACAGATTTCAGGAATCAGAAATGTGACTGATCACCCCAATCATAAATGCTATCCATTTAAAATTTGAAGCTGATTGCACATAAAATAACTATTTTCAACTAACTTCTTGATTTATGAATATTCTTTTCAATGGCTCAATTAATAAAAATCCTAACAAAAGGCAAACACAAAAACACATGGGTCATGCCTCAATGAAGTCTAAATTTTAATACCTAAACAATATTTCTGGAATTTCCACCATTATCTGTTGGCTCCAATAGTGATGCATATGTGCATTAGAAAGATTAGGTAACTCATATTTCTGAAGTAATATACAATCTTTCATATTAAAATATTTTAATATAATTTTCTCTGTAAAGAGAAAGCCCTTTTCTTCAGTTCGGTACAGCAATACCAATTTGGATTATCTTCAAATTTAAATGCATTGTGCAGGGAAATTTTAACATATACATGTATATTTTTCCAATTATTTTACTTCAACCAGTTGGCAAAATATGAATTCAAAAGTAAAAAAAATCCATAATTGTTCTATTCTTTTCATGCCTGTTTAAAAGTTCAATGGAATTTCTTGGAAAACTTATTTTAGATGGATAGAGCTAGAATTTTAAGTCCACAAAACACACCTAACCACATAAATTTTTGTCATTCAGATCTTCCCAGCATATCACCTGATGTTTTATAGGCATACCCCCTAATGCCAAATACTGAGCTTTCAGTATAAATGTGCAAATGTATAAAATATTTACAATAGTTTAAAAGTCAAATAGAAAAATTTTATAAATAAAATTAATTATATCTTGAAATTGAAAACCCAGCTCTGCATTGCTCTCTATTTGAGTAGCTCTATGAAAACACAACACTAAACACAAAATTAAGTAATGTGCCTTGTGATCTAAGCTAACTGAAATCATCCACAAACTTCATGCAAATTATGTTGAAATGCATTTTTTTTTATAAAGCAAAATGTAGGTAGAGAACAGAAGGACATGTGTAGCATATACTACAGACGACATACATATGCTGAAGATAGAAAAAATAATTTAGAAAAATCTGTAAAACTTATTGCACAGGCTACAATATTTCATATAGAATATTTTTAAAAGAATGGTAAAAAGTTGAAACAACACACTGGATAAAAAGATACTTTGTCCCAAGGGCAAGTACTGTAGCGATCAATTACATCTTGAATTGCAGAAACAAAATTAACTAACTTGATGGAAAGCACCACATTGCAATAAAATATATTATATACAGATGAACAGGAATTGAGAATGCTATTTATTTGAAACAGCAGGTATAATATACTGTACCTCTATACCTCCTGATGGAATATTTCTAAATGGGCTACCCATATTTTGCAACATGACTGCACGTTGATTTATGGAGCCAAAGTAAATGATATGCTTCGCCAATAAAAATTCCTTGCAAAGGCAGCTTTTTCCATTTCATTTAAAAGTGAATATGAAAAGAAAGACATACAGAGACTTTTTTTTTAACAAACATTGCTATGCAAAATACGTGATACAAGTATGAAAGTATATTTGTATATGTGTACAAGAGTGTTTTCTGTACTGAATCAGTTTTTGATACAGAAAAGATGAGAAATCATTTTGTATATATGCAGACAGCATAAACAGTACTTCCTATTTGAGGGGTGGAAATAGTCAATGAAAATAATTCACTGTTTTGCTTTACAAGTGAATGAAATACCCTCAGTAATTCTGTGTTACTGTGTGCTAACACAGCAATTCAGTGTTGGTGTGTTAATGGAGTGCACAAACTGTGAGACGTGTGGATGTGCAAGCTGCCTGGCATGGGATAGAGGACTGTAAGCAGCTGATGGATGCAACACACATCCATCATGTCATGCATTACATGTCACGGGAAGATCACAATACCTGAAACATTGATGGTACTGACATTGTGAGCAAGACAGTTTCATCACGTTTAGGTTCAATTTCACTTTCAGTGCTGCCATGTAGCCTGTGAATAGAGAGGTGGAATGGTCACCAACACTAATTAAGTTTAGGCAGCTATAATTTCCCATCCTTAGGGATATGCACAGCATCCAGTTTCAGTCATAGAACTTAGTTATCTGTGAATCCATCTCACATAGTGCTGGACATGTAAAAGCCAGATGCCTCAACTTTCCAGTTAACTGTAGCTTTAATCTGTGGGGGTCACCAGCAGTCACATCCCGATTCTACAGAAATCAGTCTTACTAAAATAATTCCTTGACCTGCACAGTGTAACAATAACAATAAGAGGAATGAATGTTTACTCACATGAGTCCATTGTTGTTAACCATATGAAGTAAACGGCACCAATTTAACTGGCATAAAAGTAAATTATATTGCATGGAAAATTCTACAGCAGTTATAGGAAAGGAAAAGATAAAAACTTTTCATGCTAAAAATAAGCAGAAGCATTAGATTAATTCAGCTCAACAAAAAACTTTACCCAGATCTAACTGAAGCCTCCACATAGATTCTGATGGAAAAGCTGAAAAGAATATATGGAGGAAAAGCTGGAGATAATATACGGCAGAAAAGTTGGAAAGAAATTTGGAGAACTAGATCTCAATGGAACTTCAAATCTCTTCACTCAAACAATTCAGGTATTTTAATGGGACTTTGAAATCTTTTGAAGTAGAGTTTGACGCTTGATAAAAATGCCACTGTTAGAAGATGACCCTTCCAAGCTACTCGCTATCAACTAAGGTGAGCAGTTTCAACTGGTCTGTAACTTCAGCACCGTAACATTTCTTCTGCTTCACTTGTGACATCATAGTATATACACTTTCTCAACCCTTACGGATAAATGAAATTATCATACTCATTCTAAGCAGCTTCTCTCCCTGCATTGCACCAGTATCATACTGTATCATCCCTTTCATCGTTCAATCCCACGGCATTCTCTACCTCACTTCTTCCTACCTCTCCTTATCCTAGCTCCTATTCTTCTTTTCTGTGAAATAAAAGAATAGGCTTCTTTCTCCTCCCCATCAAGCAGGGACACCTTTCTTTGAGAAACCTGCCACATTATTGGTCCTTCTCCTTCCTTCCTAGTGTGGAAGCTTTTAAAATCTTCCAGCTGGCATCCTTGTCACTTGTGATTACTTGCCTTCTCATGAAAGGTCAGCTACCATTCTAGAACCTTAAAAAGACCATATGTCCTGTCACTACAAGGACTTTCTATGCTCATCTTTGTGCTGTTGAACCACTTTTCGCTGCAATAAAGCAAGGATTATTTAACAGTCTTCTACAATGTATTTTCAGCGATATTTATTATAACTCTTTTCTGCTGTAAGAGTTCCTGTAACTTGTGGGTCATGAAGCAGAATCACTGAACTTACTAGTTCCTTTCAGAATAGTTTGCTAGAATCCTTATTTCTTTCCTGGGACTAAGAGAAAAGAATGAGTGAAGTTTCTTTGGCAATGATAAATAACCCCATGACGAACTTGTGTTCTCTGAATCATGAGTGTGAGTGATATCAAATGCAGACTGTTAGCAGGAAGATGAATGTAGTAACTAAACATCTTTAGGGACAAGGGATCACTGACAAGTGCTGGAATGCCTTGTGGTAAATACATCCCTTCTGAATGCATCATCATCAGTGGATTTATTCCAGGTCTGGGTCATGTTGCCATAACCCTGCAGTGGCTTTCAAGAACTTTTAAAACATGTGAGCAAATTAAGTGGAGGCAGTAAATAATAATAAAATACTTTACTTTTCCAAAGTTCTTTGATCCTAAAGCTCACAAGGAACCCAATTATTTCATATTTAGGCATGAAACAAGTTTGATTAGCACCTAGTAAGGTTTTCCAAAATTCCTAATACAGATACCACTTCCTTCTGAAAATGCCATTAGGTACAGAAACATCTGCATCTTAAGGTATCTAAATACCTTTTTAAAAAACAATACAAGTACATACATGCTCCACTAAATTTAAGTTGCCTTACAGGTTTCAGTTTAATAGAAATAAAAGGCATTTAAAATTCCCACAAGATTTTAACTGAATTATCATACTTTTGAACTTTTTTCTATAAATGCAGAAAGAGATTGAAACAAACATCCTTACAGAGCACTCTATCTTACATCCACAAACGTGAAAAAGTCAGTGCTGCCCCTCATCTACCCTAAGGAACTGCTTTCCATACTCTTCACCATATTTCTCACTGTCCTTGAAATACTTGTTCCCCTGTCCAGTTTCAGTGTTGGAGTCCCTGTCAGCTGTGGATACTTCAGTGTCCTACCCTGTTCTCTGCAACACTGCCATCCTTGGAAGTAATGCCCATCTCAACCTAACAGTAGTTGGTGATTTAGTTATTTATAGATCTCATGGCCTGTAGGCAGAATGAATTCTGCTGCTACACTAAACTTCCTTTGGACTGTAGCCTGGATCTACCTTTGTGTTCTTATAACTGAATATGCCAGCACTGCCTTTTAAAACTAATACACCATTCTCCATTCTGTCAAACTTTCAGTGTTGGCTGAAAAAAATCATAGCTGCTTTTTTACTGTTTTCTTTTCTTTACTGCTTCTTTACTGAAACTGTTCACTCTATTCTTTAATCCAGTGCTCCCTAGTTTCTATGACAGTGTCATTCAAAACACATTTTCTAATGATCTCTCATCTGCAGTAATTATACAAACTACCATCTTCTTTTCCTGGAGAAGTATAGGTATCAATTCCAGTCCAGCCACTGTGCTGAGAGCTTTGAAGCTGGATAAAACATGCCTCAAATCAAGACTGTGTTTAACTAGAAAGAGGCCGAGATGATTAAAGCGGATAAGAAAGATGTATTAAGATAGTCTTTGTTATTTAATATTTCCTAGGGGCCCACGCTGCAGATAGCAAGGACTTGCTACTGAGTGTGGAAATGAGCCATGGCAAATTTTTAACGTGCTTTGTTATACTTTAAGAGTAAAACCCATTAAACTATAAAAATGTAACAATGCTCATAAAAACTTGACACTCCTCACTAAAGACAGGGCTGCTGGAAGCTGCCTCTGCTCCAGAGCAACCCTGCTGAGCCACTTTACTAGGTCTCTGACTCCCAGCTCTGGGACATTGTGGCACCATGGCTGCTTTCAGCTCCTATGGAAGGAGCCTGACCCACCGAAAACACAAAGTAGAAGCTTAGAGCTTTGTTTGACTACAAACTTTTACTGCCTGCAGCCCTTTCCAATTTCAGAACACATTGCTTCATTGCTTTACATCTGTCTCACTGAGCAGAACCACAGAGGTTAGACCTTGGTGAAGCCAGAAGCCTATTGCAGTCTTCGCCCATCTCAGTGCTTTACTAGCTAATGCCTGTTTCTCTGTGGGGGACACTAAGATGCTCGTAATAAAGGTCTAGAATATCTGTTCTAACCTATACAGGTTGTGCTATATCACCTTAGGATGAGAATGCCATACAATGGTATACTGAGCAACAGAGTTCAGATACGTCTTCCGTTTGTCTGTAAAATATTTTAAAATATTAATAAAGAAATGAAATTATTTTTCTGGGTATGGAACTTTCTTATTTGTTTGAAGTTTCTATATAAAACAAACAAAGAGAAAAACCAACAAGTCACTACATGTGATCTTTTATTGTCATAAAAGAAACTGTGCTACACCTTGAAAATGCATCTTGCAAAAGCTGATGAGGGCTTCAGTAGCCCTTCGTTACACAGAGAGTTCTTTCTACTGTTTGAAATAGCATTGAAGGAACCTCCATCTCCTGAAATAGCGATGTGCTGCCAAAGAACTGCAGCTAATGCTTTATTGAACTGATTTTGAACTAACCAGGCATATCTGATACCAGTCTGATGGGAAGGTGTGAGGAAAGGGTCCATAAGACTATCACTCACAATCAGAAATTACTTACATAATATTTAAAACAAGGTATTTAATTTACTTTAGAACTGTCAGTAAATTTAGTAGTTTTGAGATCTTTTCATGCAAGTAATTTGTTCTTCAGAATCCTTCTAGAGAAGCTCATGATGAAAGATCAAGCCAGATGAAGACCTGAAATCGGATTTAATGTTTTATTCGATCAGAAGAGCTGCTGACATCTTTCTTAAAATAACACAGTGATAACTCTGCACCAGGAGATACAGATCTTACTGAAGGTCTAGAGTTTACAAAGCACTTAATGTGATTCTGTTGGGTACAATCACACCACACATGAAGTGTCCATACTAGCTACTGCTAGCATCTTACTACAGTAATAAATGCTGAAATGGGAATTTACTTTGCAAATTCACTTCTTTGCAAACAGCTTTGTCAAGGTTCACTACCCAGACTGGTATGTATCACCCTTTTTCTTTATAAGTACAAGGCTGGATAAGACTAATTTTTTCCATTTGCAGATGATACGGAAGAAGTAGGACTGGGCAGAACACCAGAAGGTCATCCATTCCATGCTCCTGTCTCACAGAAGGCTCAATTTCACCTCACCCTTCATCACAGAACTTTATCTTTCATGTCCATGAAAAGCTCCAGCCTCTAAGAGCACACATGTTTTCTAGTGCTTCAGGGTCTTTCAGGAAAAAGGTTCCGTAAACCTTCTCAGTGACAGGAAATTAGCAGATTTGACACAGCTACTCCATGCTGCTCCTGCAAACTTTGTGTTTATGAAATTGCACAGGCAATATGTTCTTATGAATGTAATAAAACTTGGAATATAGGACCGAAAAACCACAAAACAATGCTGAACACTATTAATGCATGAGGTATTTTCATCCTAGCTTCCCCCTCTAAAAAGCAGTAATTTCAAGTAAAATAACTTGTTCCTTGCATTTCTTATTTTTGGACATTAGAGATTAAAAAAACTGGAAAACATATAATGGGTTTATGCCTATACTTGTTAGGAATGGAGAGGTTATGCCTATCTCAAAATTATATTGATACGACTAATATCATAATAGTATAAGTTAATAAAATACGCCCTACCCAGCCCCACCAGGAGTGCAGCACTGTTAGCTTACAGAAACTTACTGGTGCTGGTATACAAAGTAAAAATAGTTATTTGATGTAGAAATCACTAGCATGTAAAGAACCATGAACGTACAATACCATTATGGATGAATAAATGAATTGGCATGCCATTAGATCAGTGTCCTTTTAATCCAATACTGACTCACCCACCAATTACTGATGGCAAATTTTTAAGTATCTCTTTGTTCTTTTGGTTCCACTGATGTGCTGATAATCTAAAAAGTTACATTAGAAGAGTAACTTTTCAGAGTAGAAATTTATTGAAGTCATATGCAATTATACCTCTCAGTATTGAAAAAAAAAATCTAGTGTTAGCATCATGACTCTTCTGCTCCAATATTTATCTGCAAGCTTTTTTCATTAATTTGCTATAAAGCAATTCCAAGTAAGTCTTACGGAATTTCTGGTATTTCTTCTTCCTGTGGGAAAAAATCCCTCTGCATAGAGTTTGCAAGAAAGAGCTGGGCAAACGTTCTTATTGTTTCATTCCTACAGACAGGATCTTAAAGGTCCTTCTCAACCCAAAACATCCTATGATTCTATGACAGATGGTTTTAGATTCATATAACAAATATGCCAAGAATAGGCCTTATTTTATTTATATCTATGTACATCCATGATCAATGGGGGTGAAGGGCAATGAAATTTACAACTGAGACTATCATAGATTAGATGCCACAAGATGCCAGGAACTAGTACAATAACTTACTTAGAATGATATTCCTATTTTTCTCCACTCAGATACTTCAAACTGCTCTGTTTTAATTGTCATCTTCCTAACAGTTCGAGCGTTATATAATGTTAATGAAAAGTTAGTGTGAGATTGAAGAACAAAGCATCTTATTTCAAAGCTTAATTTTTCAATTTACAGGGAATGAGAATTTTGGTGGAGTTTCAGCTGATGATTTCTGTGGTTGCTAGTCTGGCATGCTCCCTTTCTAAGCAAGCTGAGATCAATCATAGCAAGAATTTAACAACTGACAGGGCCAAATTCATCTTGGGTGCAACTCCAAAGTTAATACAGCGACATTAAATTTTGGTCCACGACTTAGTATAACAGAAAAACAGAAAACATCTCCTTAGTATTCTTTTACAACAAACAAAGTACCCACACGGACCCAAACTACACAGCAGTGATCTGTGGAGTCAGTTTATACACAATGTGTGAATTCTGTTTACCATCAGGAATTCTGTCTATGGAAATCAGAGTAAAAACCCCACTTTAAGCTCTGGCATAATTTCTTTGTTGGTTGTTGAGTTTTTAAAGCATATTGAATATAATATGGGATGATAACCTAAATAACTCTTTCAAATGAGACAGCTGATGGTGAAATCCTCAAGAAATAGTGTTCTGCACTCATCCACTCGTGCACATTTCTTCTGGAGGCTGCAGGACAGAAGAATTTAGTATTAATTTCCTTTTTATTAGTAGAATCCTTTCCATTAATAGAACTACAAGATTTTTAGGAACTAGGGTTCTCCAGGAGATCATTTCATTCTTCACACTACATCTGAGCAGGATCAGCTCCACGTAAGTATCTGCAGCATCTTCTGTCCCACAGTACTTCATACTTTCCAAATCTAAACTAATATTCAATTACATCTGTGGAAGGGACACCACTGATCTGAGTCAGGCTTTAGTACACTTATAGTTGCTCTTCTTCATTATTGCAACGTTGCCCGTTCTTGGAAGAGCAAATCACTTATTCTTGCAAAGAAACCATATCGCAGTTCAGAGAAAAAAGGAGCTGAATTTAAAGCTGCAGGGGAACCAGAACCCAACAAATTTGACATAAAAATAACATGTAAGCCTTAAATGTTAATGAAACTATAATTCTTGTGAGTTCTCTATTACTTTCAATTAAGAAAGCGTGGATCCTTAATACAGCTGGTTTAGCTCAGGAGAGACTTGTGAGCACCAAGGACTCACCGGGGCAGGTTCTCCCACAAGCGTTTGTTGGCAGCAGTTCAGCCGAGGCTATCATAAGGCTTAGAAGGTTGTGAATATTCACGCTGGAGACACGGAAGCCTCCCGGGCAGAGCTGTTGGCTGGGAACACGCCACAGGACCAGGGGGCTGTCGCCCCAAGGCCAGGGCAGTGTCACGCGGGCCGGCACCGCCTTCGGGACACGCCTGCCCCCTGCTGGTCACCGTGACACCGCCCCGGGACCCGGCTCAGCCAGACCACCGAGTGCGGAAACCCGCCCGTGCGATCGGCGCAGCACATCCTCCTCTCGTCTGCAGCGCTGCTCGGACCCAGAAAATCCTGGAAATATCCCAACTCAATCTGCAGGAAGATCTTTGTAAAACCAGCTGTGGTCATGGATGGTTCCCAGCTGCTGCTGCCTTTCCCCCACCCTCTTTCCACGGCCTTCAAATTCCACTTGTAAGCAGGAGTCTGAAGATGCAGATCACAGCTGGCCATGCCAGCACTGGTGCAGGAGATACGAGGGTACGCTGCAGCCTCATCAAGTCTATCTACTCCATAGCCCATTCCCACTCGTTCTCTTGACAAGTACAGTGTTTAGAGTGGCTCATCAGATACGGATCCTGCCAGAGTGCATCAGGCGGAGCTCTGAACTTGTACTGAACACTGACCTCAGTAAGTCTTTGCTGCCTAGGAAACAAACTGGCTAACAGTACTGCGAATTCAAAGCCCTAGAGGTTGCAGGCTGAAACTTAAAGACTAGTGCCTAGACCTGCTTGAATTATTTCCTTAAAATTTCTTTTGAACAGGGAAATGAGTTTAAACAACACCCCCACCACCCCTTTTCCTCCCTGAAGTTGTCTACTTTTGCTTCAGCCACAATCTGATGGTCTGATCATCTTCTGCTCTCATTCTCCTGCATGGTCTGTAGCTTCCCTCTCCCATGGAAGAAAGGTATCCCAGGTAGCACAATGGCCAGGTACTTGTGATGCACCCTCTCACAGTAAGGAGAGATCTCAAACAGAAACAGGAGCTACTGCAGCTCAGGTAGCTCAAAGGCAGAATAACCAACCTGGATGAACCAGCTTTTCAACAAACATGAGTTAACCACTAGAATTTCCACTGGAAAAGTTTCTTCCCTTAATGGGAAGAAAAGTTTTCTTCCTAAATGACTCTACATGGTGGTGCATGGGCCACTGAAAAGTTGAAAGTGGCTGCTGTTAAAAAAAAAATTTAAAAAACCCCAAAACACGGTCTTCATTTTGGGTCAGTACCCACTAACAACACAGAATTACTACTTCTGCAAATACCAGCTGATATCTTTGTACTTGGTAACCTATGCATGGAGAAAATCCTTCCACAGAGGCTGGCCACTTCTGGGTAGCAACAGAATGGGAAATGCTTGTCTGATAATTGTCCATGCCATCCTCATTACAAGCATAAATGGTGGACCTCAAGATAGAAACACAAGTCTCTGGCTCCTGAGACCTGTCAAAAGAACATGTTCTGAAAGTCTTCCAATATGGAAGAATAAACCCTGAACTGTCAGTGAGATAAAACCAGAAAAGCAATAGGTACGACATTTTCATTACTGATGGGGATAAGCGATTAATATGCCAATGCTTGGTACAGGCCAGTTGTGTAAAGAGAAACTGAAACCAACTTGACTTGCAAAACATTAATCCTGAGGCTAAATAGTGTTACCATTACCAGTGAAACTGGAACAGAACGGTGCTCTCTACTTCACACAACCACCCTCAGGGAGTAAAATTCATCCTCTGCACATCTCAGCCAGTTGATATAGATTTCTTGTAGCCAATGAAAAGCCACAGACACCACTAGACCACAGACCATATGAGCAATTTTGGACATCTACAGTAGGGTGGGACAAATTACACTTCATCTCTGCCTCCCAATTCCTTAGTTTCTGTAACGATGCATCATTGATAGTGTGGTAGGATGTGAACAGAGGCAATTTTTGCTTCTTAGCAAGACAGACAAAATAAACTTTTGTCACTAAGGATGAAGGATGGGGAGCCTGTCATGGGGAAAGCTTATTCTTGAGACAGACTGGAATATGAGAGAGCATGGATCCAGAATGGAAATCCAAGGTGAGAGTTTGCTCTTGAGTTGATGGGATGGACTGAAAGAATTAGTGCTGCTTCTTAAGAGGAGAAGCTTTCCCTGCCTGATATACCAAACTCTTCTCTCAACATTAAGAGTCTTCCAGAACTCTGGATCAGCTTTAAGCATTCTGCTTCCTCTAACACCTAAACATCATTATGTCTTTGTTCTTCTTGGGGTATCAAAATAATTTCACTATTGTTTAGGAAAAGTGAACAAAACACAAAAGCCCTTTTTACTGACCATATATCATCGACCATGTAACACCATTGTCACACCATGTGATTTTGGAAGGAATGTGAAAGGCTTTTTAGAGTTCTGCCACCAAATTCTAAGAGAACCTGCAGACCACTGCATTTCACTCAGTTAACTTCTAATTAATAAGTTATATACCTAACAAATGGTCTTAGCTAATTGTGCAGCATTATACATAGTGAGGTATTTTTCTGAGTGAAAAATGAATGAGCTGCCCTACAATAAGTAATAACCAGAAATTTGGACTGAAGCCCAAATTTAATAATAATTTATGTTTCATTAACTTCCCTGGAGTTTTAAGCTTTATTATCCCTGCTACTGACTTTATTATTAAAAATAAAGAGTCAGGCAAAATTATTTTAATATACATAGATGTAATCTTAAAGGGAGTTAATAATTTCTTTTACCATAGAACAAAAATAATAGATACTACTCCTGGTGCTCTATACCCCCTTTTGTATATTTCCTGTGTATTTCCTACAACAAAACCCAACCATAGGTCACAAAAGCTCCTTTGTACAGATATCACTAATTCCATAAGAAAACATTATTTGGTTTCTTTTTCACATATAAGCTCTTATTAAGGGTATGTAACACTATTTATATCACAATGATTTTAGTAGGAAACTTAGATCTGCAGTTTAAAATCTTGAATGCATTGCTCTAACTATAAGGAGACTTTCTCCATGTCCTGGCTTGCAAAGCTTTGACTTAAGCTATTTAAGAAGAAGAAGAGGGGGGAAAAAAAAAAAGACTCTACTTGGCAAGAGCTTTAATTAGCAGAAATTTCCACGCTAGGAATATTATTCTGCATGAGCAGAAATTGCATAGCTCTTGCCTCTAGATGCCTTAGAGATGCCATTGATTGGCCATATTCAGAACAGGGGAATTATGTGACCCAGTGCTAATTTGAATTCCTTTACCAAACACATTTTTATTTCATCATCTCAGCTGCATAAAAGAGTCAAAGTACCAGAGCTTTAAAGACTTTGAATTCCTGCTGTTCTGCAATAAAATAAGGCAAGAAATATTAGCTATCCCTGGTTGATTCTTTAATTCTTTCCCAACAATGTCAAAGTATCAGTGTCCTACAGGTTTTAGTGCAGGTTAAAGACTGATACAAAGTGTATGCCTGAATAGAAGTTTGGAGTGAGTTAAGGAGAGGGAGAACATTTTAATGGGACATTGGTCCAAAATAGCCCAGCTTGTTTCTACCTCCTGCTGCCTCTTCCTCCTTTTCACAGGACCTTGATTGTATAGAAACAGTACAGACAAAAACCACAAACAACAAAAGGTTTGCTCACACCCCCAGTGGAGGTCATGAGCATGCTACCATGGAGAAAAAAAAAAAGCATCAAAGGATAGTTTGGCTTACTTATAAGCAAAGATTAATTAATAGGAGGTTTGATACTTTAGCAATGTACATTTGGGCAAATTTGTATTTGCAAATTGTTTGTTTCACACATTCAAAGGGCACAGAGCAATGAGGCCTGGTGCTAATTTTAAAAATGAATCAAACCATTCTTTGCCATGATCCAAAAACTACAAACTTGTGGTTCAGAGGCTTTCAATAGTATCTGCTCAGATTTGACACTCCAAGGTTAAAAAGAAAAGGCACAAAAGAGTTGTGTTATACACAGCAACAGTAGCTTTTTCCAACAATTTTTCAATTATTGCGTTGTATACTCTCTAAGAAAAGTAACTGTCTTGGCTACCTGAGAAAAAGCTTTAAAAAAGGAGGCAGGATTAACAAATTCCCTTAAAATATACCCCTCTCCTTACAGGTTGTCTTTAAAAATGCTATTCATTACACCAGCATTTATACCCACTGGATGACTATGATTCAGAACTACCTGTGTCACATGATGAATAAGTGCAACATGCACCATTCACTTTTAAATCAACCCCCTCCGACCTAAGCCATGTAAATCCTTCAGAAATTCACACCAGTATTCTCCTCCTTCAAATCACACATAGAAATAGTCCAATGACGAAAGTTTACCCTTGCACAGCCCCTTTAACCCCTACCATTTAAGTATCTGCTTGGAATTATCAGTGACCCTTGTTACACTCTCGGCTAGTTCACACTGGGTCTTCTGGAGTACGGACCTACGGGGACTTCTCTTTTCTCCGGGGTCCTTGAAATAAACACTATTCACAGCGCTGCCTTTACAAGACAGCACTGTCAACTCTGCCGACCGAAACAGCAAAGACTCTTCCACTTTCGGCACATATGTGCATACCCTTCCCTTGTCATGCTGTCCCTGCCATCCACTCACCCTTCCGTCCTCTCACCGCCTGCCCGCCCTGCTTGGTATCTATTTGCTTCTATCTTTCAGAAATTATTTTCAAGCTCCCCCCCGCCTCCCGGCTGGCGCAGGCAGCCAAGGTGCCGTCCTGCCGCAGCGCTCGATGCCACAGCGGCGGCGGTGACATGTGTCTCTCATCAGCGGCTGGGCGCTAATTAATTTAGATCCTTTTCCCGCTACGCTTTAAGGAGCGGGGAAGCCCCACGTTGGACAAATGCAGCGTCCCCTCCCGCAGTCCCCCCGCACCCGGACCCCTGGAGCTGCCCCCGCTCCGCCGCCCCCGGCCCGCAGCTCCTCGCCCCCGGGCCCGGGGATTGGCCCGGCGGAGGCGNCGCCCGCAGCATCCCTCGATGGCCGCCCGCCTGACCTGCTGCCTCCTGCTGTGGGCCCTGGGCCATGGGGGCTGCCGCTCGCCTGCGGGGGAGGGCGCCGGCAGCCCGCCCGCCTGCCCCGTCCAGCCGCCGGCCGACCCGGACTCGTCCGTCCCCGGCCGGGACCCTCGCGGCGGCTCTTCGCCGCCCCCTGGGCTGGGCAGCATCGCTCAGGACATGGTAGCTGTCCACATGCTTAAGCTCTACGAGAAGTACAACCGGGAGGGCAGCCGGCCCGGCGACGGCAACACGGTCCGCAGCTTCAAAGCCAGGCCGGGTAAGACGGGCCGGGCGCGGGGGGCACCGCTGGAGCCCCCTCGCTCCTCTTTCGCTTTAAAGTGACGAGTTTGCGTCGAGGTTGTCATTGACTGCGGGGGGTGTCACTCTGGGTGAATGCTGGGGGGTCCCTTGCTACCTGCACGGACAGGGTATCAGCCCTGGCTTTGCGGACGGCTTCCACCTTCCCTGGCTCCCTTCCCTTCCCGGAGAGTATCTCCCCTGGGAAAGCCTCCGTTGCTGTGGATGCAAACCAGCGGCAAAAGGGGCGCCGTTCCCAGCGCACATCGCACTGGGCCAAAAGATCTTTTCATAAATACTTGGAGCATAAACCTAGTAGCGACTGCTCCAGCCACTGGTGCTCTCCTCCGGCTCTTCTCGCAGCCTCAGAAGTTCCTGCTAGGACGAGTGCCGCCTACAGGACCGCCTAAAACTGCTCGGCATCTCCAATTCCTTGCACTGCCTAAACCTGAGAAGACAGATATCTGACCTCCCTCTCCCCAGTTTTACTTGGCTTGATTATGAGGGGAAAGAAACATATATACTGCGTTAAAACTACACTTTCATTTTCCCAGTATTACATCAAATAATAAAAAGGAGGTTTTCCTAGTTAATAGTCCATACACTTGTTATCCTTTGCCGAGGAAACTCAAAACTTTTCTGGAAAACATCTAATTTCTTTGGATAATATTTACAGACTGTAACTAAAATCTTAGTTCTTAAAATAAGAGCTGTATCAGAATCTAGTTGTTGCTACCTTGTCAGAAATATTCGTTATTCTATTTAGACAAATCTGATGGATTGAAATTCACGAAAGCAAATTTTTCATTAATCTATTTCTCCTACGTTTAAGTCTCATGTATAGCGTACAATGCAGCATACAATGTTTTAGGGAATGCTTACTATAATATTGCACAATAATTCATATTCTCTTGTGCACCCCAACTTAATTTCTATCCTATGTCAACTGTAATATTAAAAAGTAATCATATTCAAGGAGGGGGAGACTCTGTGGAAGAGTAAGTGGCTAACGAAAATGCCTAAAAATCTAGGAGTTATGATGTAAAGCAATTGCAGACATTTGGGAAAAAAATAAATTGTCATGCTCTAGATCGTTGTTAGCTAGCAGTTGCTATAATAGGGGTTAGGAAGGAACTTCCACTATGGATGGTTTTCCATGACCTCCTGTTAACACTTTTATTTTTCTGTGAACTGAGCAGCTAACACTGGCTGTCACCCAAATAAGGCCCTGCATCACAAGAGGGACTTGGGGACAAGGCGAGAATTACACTATATTCTTTTTCTTAATTTTTCAAATAATCTGATGAACATACTACTTGCATCAAAGTAACCTAAGTTTTAATTCTGTTTTAAAACACTAAAATAGCATCATTTTCTACCCACAGGTAGGCTGTGCTGACCAAGTACAAATCAATATTATTTCGCTCATTTGTCTGATCATTAAACCAAGGCAGAGAGGCCTGAAAGTAACTTGGCTTTCCCTGCAATGGAAATAGAGCATATCTATGTCCAAAACTCCTGCCTCCTATGTCTTATCTATGTACCTTCTCTACTGGACCCCATCTTTCCCAAATGACATGGCATGAAAGCAGAAGCTCCTCTGCACTGTTCCTTTGAACTGAGTTCATCAAGCTAGTGATAAACACTCTAAGTACCATAGAATGATGCAAGATGAGGGAGCAGAGAAGAGCCTTATCTGCCACTATGTTTATCTTCTCTGAGAAATTCTAATAAATCCTTCTGAAAGAAGAAATTGGCATGTTTTTCTAACAAGACATGTGGAACATCTATTCTTTATAAAATATGGATAATAATTGTAGTCCTATTGAAATAAGCAAAACAGGCTACACACACAGTAATTTTCTTTATCCCAAGCAATGGACTTACTTCTGGTTTTTTATCACATACCTTTAAGAAAATCAGTAACTGTCTGTTCCTGTGGTGCTGTTCAAAGCTGTTTGTTAGGTGACACTCAAGCAGTTGTCAATATGAGGGCTCCAGAGGTACAAAATGTTGGTCCAGACATTTGTCCTTTGTCATACGCATTATTGAGTTCTCCTCAACTACCCAGCTGTATTGCCATCCTGCCTGTTCCTTAGAGGGTATAGGTGATGTTGTCTGAGCTATGGAATGTGTAATATTTTTCCATATTCAGTGTGAGGCACTTGAAACATACATGCATGTGCTGTTTGCATGTAGCCCAAATACAACTTTTTTTTTGTTCCTCTAGCAGTACTTGTCCCTTCAGAAAGAGTCCTTCACAAACATCTGATCACCTCCTCTCAGCTCACCTCTCCATGTGTTCACAAGAGTTCATTTTTTTTTTGATAAGGAGCTGAGAGACAATCTAAGAACTGACTTCTCAGGTTTCTTATTTCTTTAGGTACTTTCCAGTTTTCAGAGAATTTTGTAGCTTTAGAAAAACAGCACCAGTTGGCTGAAGTTACTCAAGTCATAATTGGTTCGTGACCAAATGTGAAATATTAAGTTATTGTTCAACTTCACCTAAATTGCTCAGATTGAGGGGAACTAATCTTCATGGCAGCAGTTTACTGTCTAAGCCATGAAACTTCCCCATAAATTGACTCTTGCAGCTCACATTCATTCCCTGAACACGATGCATCCTCTGTGCTAAACAAAGCAAAGACCTTAATGAATAGTAGAAAATAGCAGCCTTTTAAGACTGTATCATAATGCATATGTGCAAGAAAACCAAATCAAGACTGACAATGCATGGTTGACAGGTTGGTAAAAGCCTGAGTGAACTTATGCAATATGGAAATATGACTGTGCTCCAACCAAAACTCAAATCTTCTAAATTCCTAAAAAGTCTGTACTTCCAGGCTTCTGGCTTTTTAGTAGGTGCAGATTCATAGATTCTTATTCTGTTCTACAAAGAATTTTGACTTTTGAAGGGTTTGTTTCATTCTAGAATACAGAATTATTTTAGATTAATTCAGCCTCCCTTTCTCTGATCTATCATTACTAGTTACCTTCCCTTCTGAAACCCTGAAACACTGGTGTTTGAAATGTCTTTATCCCAACAGTGCTCGTGCTTCATAGCAGTAACTACAAAGCCGATGGTACTCGGAGAATTCTACTACTAAAAGAAATATTAAAAAATAACTGTACACAGCTCAGGTGGAGAGAAGCAGTAGATAGACTTCTTTTTAGAAATATATGCCTTCTGAAATGAACATACATTAATAAAGCCTGGTGTTCTAAAGGAAGTATTATAATTACTCTCTTCCTTGGCCATAGCCTTGTGAAATTTCTGTGCTTCAAAGACTTGAATAAAATCTAAATCCTTAAGTTTTTTCATAGTATGAGCACCTATACATATAACTAGTGTTGATTAAACGTTTACTAATAGGAATCCTGTCCTAAACTGACAGAAACAAACAGGTTCTCATCACATTAGTACAAGCTGTTCCATGTCACTGTATCAGGAACAAAATACAGATGGTGTAGATGGAAATCGCATACTTGACCATTTGTACTCTCAGACTGTCTGTGTGGGTTTGGGATTAATGATCATGCTAATCTGCTGTTATTTTAGTCCAAATCATGGTTCTATCCGGCATTAACTGGGAGATAGCAACCACCAATTTAGTAAGATTTAGCACTATTTATTTCCCTCTTTTAAATGAAAATGTGCTTTAAAGGAAGAATGTTCCAACAGGTGGCAGTTAACAGTACTGCCTTTCTGTTGTTGCCAAAATTCTGTGGCTCATCGTCCATACTGTACTGAAAAAAACCGTAAGTGTTTCTGGGAAGCCTGGCTGTTGCATTTGTTGGGTTTTGTTTGGTTTGGGGTGGTTTTTCTCTTCCTTCTGCCAGAGAATTTTCAGGTATGTCAAACAGGACTGCCAGAGGGTTGGTCCACTTGGGTGAATTAATGATGCAGACTTACCCACTGTAATCGTTTCATGCATTCTAAGTAGCGATGTGAGCTTGGGAGAATAGGAATTACTTCTTCGTTCTGCCACCACTTTCCCATATACTGTTGAGCTAGTAAAAAACAAAAAGGCAACTTTTCACAATTATAGACTATTAAGGCATTGTCTTTTTATGCTGGGATGGGATTACATTTTAACACGAGAGGTTTCTACTGTTTAAAAAAACATGATGTAAGCTGTTATTAGTGTAAAATTGCTTCTCTTGCTTGAAAGGAGGGTAAAAATGTAAGCTGAGCACAAACTCTTCAACTAGCTAAAAAGAAGCTGTTTCAAATAGAGTTTGAATTTTAAGAGTCAGCCCCTATTCAATAGCATTTGTTATTAACTTCGCACAGATCTAAACACAAGCCTTAGAGACCAAGTGTGTTTTACAGTGCTTTAAACAAAGCTCTTACATGATGTGTACTCGAAAGGAGGATTGCTCACAAGAGTAATGACCCCCAAAATGTGTCACACTGCTTACTGCCAGCTCCCTTGTGAAATGTCGCTTGTGCACTATTTGCAGATGGTGAGCTGTTGCCCACAGAGTTAGCACCCAGACATCTTTCAGGAATCTGCAGTCAGCTTTAGATTCGACAATCTTGAATATTAAGTGTAAACCTGGTTTCTGCTAGTAGTGGTTTCAGCAAGGTGTTTCTCTGAGCTCTGCCAGACATAAATTTGACAGCTTCTCTGAGCCTGCCTTTGTTATAAATGAAATACAATCAAAGATTTCTTTTCTTGCCTGCTTAGAATGAAAGGCGATCTGGAACTAAAAATCTCTGGAAAGAATTTTATCCCTCATATGTACAAAAGATGCCCAGTATGTTGGACACTCTCAATGTTGTTGTAATATTGCTATTAAATAGTTAAGTTTTTTTCCTCCTCTTATTCACCATAGTTTTAAGCTGAAGTGATAAGATCACTATACTAAATTATTTGATGTAAGTGATAAGTAAAATTTGTTAATTCACTTAAACGGAAATAAGAGTTGACTACCATTTTTGGTCTCAGATATATATCTGTGTTTTCCTTGCTCTCTTTCAGAATTCTTGGCCCAGAAGCCCTTGTACTGCTTCAATCTGACATCCATGCAGGATTCAGAAATGATCCTTGCTGCCACTTTTCACTTCTATGCTGACAAACGCCCTCGGCACCGCGAAGTGTTTTGTAAACGGTCCAAGAACTCATCCTGCCGCCTCCTTCACCTGCCTCCAGTCCTACGGCTCAACCTTGTTTTCCAAAGCATTCAGCAGAATTCTGCCTATGGACTAGTGAAAGGGAACATCACTGTGCTTCTTCAAAGGCGAGGGGCTTGGCATGCAAAGGACATTTCACACATCGTAAAAGAATCAAAACGAGCTGGAGAGCTCATTCTCTGTGCTGAGCTTGATTCTGGGGAGAAACATCAGGGCTTCCCTGAACAGGTTGCCAGCCATTTACCTTATATACTGGTTTATGCCAATGATCTTGCAATCTCTGAACCTAACAGTGTGGCAGGCACCCTACAGCGTTATGATCCATTCCATCCCAATGACGGAGACCCAAATCTATCCCCTAATGCTTCTACTGATACTCGAGTTAGGAGGGATACGTACCTCAGTAGCTCTATTCAGAACAACGAGTTGCCAGAAGTAGATTATAACGACAATAAATACAACAAACATGACATATGGGAGAATGCCTACAGATCTTTGAAACCAAAAGCCTCACGCAAAGATCGAAGGAGAAAAGGGCAAGAAAATACTGAAACACTTAAAAAGTCTCAGGTGCTAAATTTTGATGAGAAAACAATGAAGAAAGCAAGGCGAAAACAATGGAATGAGCCAAGGATTTGTTCAAGAAGATACATGAAAGTTGACTTTGCTGATATTGGCTGGAATGAATGGATCATATCTCCCAAATCATTTGATGCCTACTATTGTGCAGGTGCATGTGAATTTCCAATGCCCAAGGTAGTATGCCTTTTTATTCTTGTCAGCTTGCAAACAGTAGGCCTACTGTTCTGTTTATCCAACTACTTCTTTAGTTAGATATTCCTTTAGTTTTTTACCTTTTTCATTGTGTTTTGTTGCCTTGTTTAACCTAAAGAATTTAAGCAATATTGTTTCCATCAACTTAGTCATCAGAGTGAAAAAAGATTCCAAGTTTTCTTTAAATGCAATCTGAAGGATAGGAAAAATATCTCAGGTTTATCTTACAATTTCTCATCCTATATCTTGAAACCATAGCATAAAAGACTTTTTCAGCTTATGAAAATATGGTTATACACACTAAATCATCAAAATACTCTATTGTAGTAGAAGAAGTATGAAGTATTATATGCTAATATTAAAACAAGCTACTCTATCAGAATATTTCTGGATTCCACTTGTAATACCTTAGAAAAAAAAATGAAGAGTAGTTACACTGAAGTATTTTTAACTTTAGGAAACTGCTTGTCACTCTTGAAAACAATAATACTGATTAAGATGATATTTGTGTGTCAAAATTCGGAATATGTTAGATAATCCTGCTGGAACAAAAAAATTTATTTACCTTATGTCACTAGAAATGCCACAAAACTGTTTCTAGCACCCTAAAGCAAACATACCAAATTCATCCTATAGAAGCAGTGTGAAGTTTGGTAGTGGAGAGGCAAACATTTGTCTCACTCCCACTCTGCTCTATGGCAAGAAGTAGAAATGTTGGCAATCCTATGCTGGACAAGAATTATCAGGATTTTACAAGTCTTTCAAGTAATGGCAGAGGAGAGGATCTGAAGCACTGCATAACCTGCATATTTAGAAACTGTAATTATTTTGCAAGTCTACCTACAAATGGCCTGATTATTTGTTCAACTGACATTTTTGCATGTGGTCATTTGGCATATAAATAAAGGATAGTGTTTTACAGCAGAGGATTTCAAGGCTCTGAAACAGGAATCTGCCCTACTTTACATCCAGGGAGATTGATGTACATTTGTGTTGAAACAAGTAGTATAATTTCAGGAAGAGTAGATATGTAGGCTAGTTTTAAGTCCAGGAACAGTAGAAATCCAGACTTCATGGTAGGGTATACAAATCTGACCGCGTGTTCTCGTTTAGGTGGCCAATGCTGAACCGTGTGTACATAAATTGATACATGGTCTGGCAAAAATTAAAGCTTGCACAGACTCACATATAACTTTGTTGTTGTAATACAAATTGATCATGCACCATAATCAGCATTTAACTTATCCGAAACAAAAGACAGCCTGGGAACGTGGGTCCTTTGCCATGGACTCACAATCTAATGCACCATTCATATACAACAACATAAACCTGAAGAAACATCCCCAACCAAACAACAACCCCACCCTCCAAAAAAGATGCATTTAACACATCTGGCTTCTTGTGAGCAAAACAGCATTACACAAAAGCTGGCAGGGCCAGAAGAGAGATGATCCATTTCTAGCTTGAATAGTTAAATAAGCTTATATCGCTCACTTACTTAATATCTTATCTAGAAATATGAGCAAATTCTTGTTATATAGTAACGATTCCCTTTCACTAGTATCTTGATGCCCAAAAACCAAAATAAGGGAAAAAAAACTCAACTGAAAAAAAAAAGCCAGAGAAAGTAAATCACAGATACATAGATTTGGGAATTTTGGGTTTGATACACATTCATTGATTGGGTTTGCTTTGGAAGAGGTCTACTACTTGTTAGCTTTGTATTTTTAAGAGGGGAAAAAAAGAAGCAGATTCAAAGGTGTAACTTTTTAAATGACTGTTTCAAAAGGAAGAGAGAGAGGACACCAGCATAAATGAAGATCCAGTTCAGAGCATAAGAATTGCTAAATATTATTGAGGGAGAAATTTGTTCTTTCATATTTGTTCTAAGTCATGAAAGTATCAAAGGCCAGATTAAAGCTAGTCATAAAGACTTGGTCTACGTAGTCAACCTATGATGGGCAACAGACACTTTATTTCCAATGTACTCTTAGAACTGTGGAGATAGAATTACGTACCTGGCATGCTGGGTTTCATCACACTGTAGGTTTATTTTTTTTCTTAAGTATCAGTACATCATTCTGCACATCTACTTTAATAGCTGCAAGTCTTGATTTAGATAGATATTCAACAGCTTGGGTACAAATCTTCTCACAGCCAGTTCACCTATCTTACTGCTGAATTTCTTATTGCCTGAACTGTGAGCAGGAAGACTAGGTTATATGGCTGGCTGCAATGCTGCATTTGCCAGATAAATTCCAGTCCTGCATGTGGTAGAACCTGGTCTGCTTAGCAGCCAGCATTTAAAACATTAGCACTTCCTCAGTGCCATTATTACTGTGCATTCAACTAATTATTTCAAGATTTCTACTTTAGCACATTGGGACAAATTCAAATGTGAAGCCTAGCCCATGTTCACTGAACACTGATGCCAGATTTCCAGAAGGGCTGGAAAAATTCAGAGCTTGGCTGGACGTGGGATGGGTGTGCTGTCTGGCTGTGCTGTGGATATAGGGCTCAGGCAGCCAGATTCCATACAGAGTACCGCTCTATCATAAGCATTTTCCTTTCTAAGCATTTTTGTGCATGGTGTATCCACTTTCAGGCATTAGAAACCTAATTAGTGTTGTTGTCTTGGGAGACAGCTGCTCGGTTTAGATAGACTTTGTTCACATCTATTTGTTCCTTGCAGATATTAGAGGCTGCACAGCTAGAGAAGATCCTTGTAGGATCTTCTGCAGGTTCTTAGCCAAGAATCCTGTAAGTTGGTAACTGGCCCTGAGGGCAATGATGGCTATCCATTGCATGGGGGCAGTAAATGCTGTTTCAGTGGCACATTGTGATCTGTGACTGTTTCAAATAACAACATGAAATAAAACAGGTGCTAGGA
The DNA here is from genome assembly GCA_013397725.1 of Rhagologus leucostigma. Classification (NCBI taxonomy): domain Eukaryota; kingdom Metazoa; phylum Chordata; class Aves; order Passeriformes; genus Rhagologus; species Rhagologus leucostigma. Next base: position 564,619 of record VZTD01000532.1, read on the forward strand.
ACAGTTCAGAAGGTTTTCCATAAAGGCTAAATTAAGAACTTGATTCTAGAAGCTCTAATTCTTTGAATTTCTAAACCCTGCAGTTGCTTAAACACACAAAAACTCCTGTCTCTCTCTTGCTGTCCGCATATGCTGACATGACCAGTGTGGGTAGAAATTGATTTCTACTTCACACAGCAGCTCTGAGACTGCCTCACTGCTACTTGTCTGTGGACAGCTTTGAAATCTAAAGATGAAGGAGGACAAGAGAGAGCAAGCTGTTGCCAATTATGCTAACATGCTAATTGCAGAAAGGCACTTTGCAGGACTGGTCACTTGTTGGGACTTGGCAATAGGGATGCTGTCTTGAAGGGTCAAGGACAGATTTCACAGTTACTTATTATAATGGCTTAGTTAAGGAAGATCTGAAAGCCTTAATGGTAATTAAGATTTGGATCTGATTTTCTGGTATGTTACACTTAATGCAAATGTTTCAAAACTGAATTATCCTAAAAAACAGCTCCTTTGTTCTATCCATGAACTACATAACTTTTCATGTTGAAATGGAAAACCCTGTTTTGCATATACTTATATATTTGAAAAATGGAGAAGATGTAGGAGATAATAATTCTTCTCACGTAAAGTATCTATTTCCATGTGGAAGTGTGTAAAGTCCCTATTTGTCATCCCACAGATGTAATTTTCCACCTGATATACAGCTGTGCACCAACAGTGATGAAAGATTCCATGTGCCACCTACACCAGATATGTGCAGACATGAGAAAACTCAGGAAACTGTAGCAAAAAGGATTAACAGTTTTCCTACTGTTACTGTACTCATTTGCTGGGACAGTGTTCAAGCATGGCAAGTGAACAGGAGTCACTGAAGCTTCAGCCTCAGTGGTGGGCTGACTACCATGCTATTGCTTTCTTATTCTCACTGCCGTAAGGCCTGATAGCTGCCTCTTCTTATCAAATGTTTTTCCTTGTGTTGTTAACTGCATCCAGAATTCAACAGCAGAAATAAAATTGTGGCTCAGTACCCTGAAAAGGTTATAGATGTAAAGCTGCTGTGAATCCTCACTTCATACTTTTCCCAGCCTCCCAGCCTTTTTTAACTTCTCCCAGGCTGAGGCTAGCCCATGGGAAGAAGAAAAAAAAAAGCCTGGTGATGAAGGCAGAGGGAAGCAAAGACCACAGATACGAACTATTTGTCATGCAATTATGATCAGAAAGGCTCTGTCACGGTGTTTGACTATTCTGTACTAACTCTCTCCTGTGATGCCACTTTTAGAGTACTCTTCTCTTTTAAAAGAGTGATTACTCCAGGAAAAAGTAACCAATTCCAGGTCAGCATACATCAAGAGAAATTGTATTGGAACATAGGGATAGTTATTTTGGAAATACTTACAATAGCAAATTTTCTAAGTCAGACAAGAGCTTAAGAAAACAAAATATAACATGTAGCAACTGAGAACTATGCCTCAGCTTAGGCTTCTTCTCCTGCATGTCTGCCTCCTGCATGTAGCAGGTACATTCAGGGACACTTTTTCTTCAGGCCTCTGGCTGCTGGCTGTGCCACCAGTGCCCTCCTCTGGTATTTATGAAGGCAGCCTAAGGAACACAAAAGATCTGTTGGATACATCCAGCTCAGGAAAGCTGGAAGTGCGAGGGACTGACTGTACTGCATGGCTCTGTGATTCAATCAATGACATATTTGCTTTACTGAGAAACAAAAAACTCCATAATAGTTGTCATTTTCCAAGTCCACCGAGGAACGTGACTGCTCATAATGAAACTGTAACTATTTCCTTCTCTGTTCCAGATTGTCCGGCCATCAAATCACGCTACAATTCAGAGCATCGTAAAAGCAGTAGGAATCATTCCTGGCATCCCAGAACCCTGCTGCGTTCCTGACAAAATGAGCTCACTCAGTGTCCTGTTCTTAGATGAGAACAAAAATGTTGTTTTAAAGGTATATCCCAATATGTCAGTTGAAACTTGTGCCTGCCGATAAGTTCATACAAACACATCTTTAACAAGGCCCGCGCATCCTGCCCAACTACTCTGGGAAGTTGGAAATGAGAAATGAATCCATTTGCGTTGATGAACCAATGCAAGTCTACAATTCCTCTACAGAAAGCATGCGGAGAGACTAAACACACATGCTCACCTCGAAGGATAGGTCATTTCATATTCATCTTCCAGGATTTCAGTACTTCTACAGATATCTTCCTAACCCACCTAGCCAAGATACCTGGTGTTTAGTGAGAAATTTAAGTGTAAAGTTTTCCATAATCAAAGGACTAAAATATGTTTTTATATGTTATTTTCTGACTATTTTATCTCTTCAGTTAACCAAGAAGATGGGAAGTGAACTTGCAATGGCAGGCTTATTTTAGAATATCACTTTTGTACACAAATCAAAAATTTTTGCCTAGAACACTCATACTCTTAATATGAATATTTATACTGAAAAATAATGTAAGGGCTTAAAATGTATATTTTCTTCAGGATGCAAGTACAGTTCACTCCATAAGTTTTCATAGAAACAATATGTTAATATAGTCATTTTTGGTTACCCTTCCTTAACATATAATTTGTTCTACAAAAAACATGAAATATCCCACATGTTTGGTTTGCTGGATAATTTCAGGTTGTTAAACATATTCTCTGAGTAACACATACAATATAGTAATATGTTGAAATACTAAAAATAAAATAACCAAAATTTATATTTTTGTAAATTATGCTTTATATCCTCTAGATTGTTACATGCTTTTAACAAAAGCTAATAAATTAAAGGTACTGTAGTATCTAAAAATATTTGAATTGTCTTTCTATAAATGCACTCTCCTACGTTCTGTTAATTAGATGGAAACTTGTAAATACATGTTAAGCTTGTCATAATGCACTTCAATAGATTAAAGACAGAAGAAAATACTATGATCATCTAGACCGACCTCCTGCATAGCACAGATCAAAGAACCTTGCTCAGCAGTTTCTGCACTATGCATTATGGAACTTCTGTTTTGAGCTTGGGAATATCTTTGAAAAACATGCATAAATTTGGCTTTAAAGATTTCATGTGATAGAATATCTCTACTGGACTACAAGTAGTTGTTCCAAAAGTTAGTGCTCTTTGTTCATATGCAGTGGCTTAATCCTAGACTGAATTTGATGAGCTTTAGCTTCAATTCAATGGATCTTACTGTAACCTATTTCGTTAGATCCCTTTTATCTATTATCCAGAATACTTTCACTGTGTATTTTTAGTATAGAGGGTAGGGTCAAGTTACATTTTGGCTAAGATTTAAATAGATCGATTTCTTATTCTAAGCCTTAAAGCAATTTCTCACAGCTCTCTTCTGAACTCTTTCCAGAACTTTCATTAACTTTCTTTTCAAACAATGAACATCAAAATGGGAAACATTTGGCAGTGGTTCCATTGGAAGTCTTTATGGAAATAAAGTCTCTGCATCCCTCTAACTCCTACACAATCCCCTGTTAATACATTTATGGTAGCCTTGTAACTGCAGCAGTCTTTTAAGAGCTGGTGCTCCCATCGTGGTGTCTGTCAATCCTCTTAGTGTCCCTGTGTTCTAGGACACACTTGCCACATGCTTCATTTTCACCCACCTGCTGTACAATAGCATAAAGAGAACAAGAGTGGAAGAAACATCTGAAATCTGTAAGGTAGCACAGAGTATAAGATATAGAGTGCTTCCTCCTCAAGAAACAGTCTAACCTTGTGCACTACCTTATCCTGTTAGGAGCTGCTTTGTTTAAGGGAAGGATACTGCACACACTTCCTTCTGATGAAAGAATAACTAGAAGGCTCCTATCCTACTAAAGTGCTGGGTATCTTCTGCCACCAATTTTCTGTGCTCAGGTGGTGCAGATTCCCAGACAACATAGGTGTGTAAATGTGGTACTTCCTGCTACTGCACATAAAAGCAAGATTCAGCATCCATGGGAGTCTTTGCAAGGTTACTCTCACAGCAGTTCTGGCTAATTCCTGCTAAAAAGCTCTAAGAAGTAAGTAGTTCTATGGTGCCCTGTAGTGACTGCCAGTTATGCCTGACAAAAGATCATGGATCCAGTTTGCAGTTCTTCTCCCAAAGTACTTTTGTACTTTGTAAATTACTACAGTAATTTACACTAGAACTATTGGGAAAAACCTTTGTAGTGTTGCTGTTAGAGATCTCCCTTAAAAATTTACAATCTTGTGTTTTTATAAATCATGAGAAGCTCGATTACAATTGACAGAGTAATGCAAATGTATAAAGAAAAATTTAGAAGTTGTCAGAAAGTCATCATTCCTACAGAACAGCCATAAGTATAACATTTAAGTATCTTAAATCCATGTTATTGCTGCTCTTTGTGAAAATCTACCTTTTTCTGTAAGTCTAGTCTTCCTCCCAGTTATCACTGAACAGCCTGACATATTAACTTAGTGTACTTATATTCTCATCTATAGCATTTTGTTTTCCTTAAGGAGTATTTGCTATATCTTGAATTAATCCTTGGATAAAACCATTCTTTCCGAGATGTGCTGATGCAAGCTATTAGGCAAGAGATACCATACTGTGATCTAAGGTCTATAGGACATAAGGAATAATGTTACTGCTACACTCATAAGGACATCTAAAAAACTCTAAGAGGTTAAGACTGCATTTAAAGTTCTGTTGGCAAAACTTTATATATTATACCTGTAAGTGTCATTGCTCTCAAAACATACCCTTACTACACAAGTCATACACATCTCTTATTACTTAAGCTTATTTCATTTGGAGTTTAGCTGTACTGGTCAATTCTTTAACGCAAAACAGAGGCTTTCAACCATTTTTAGTGGTTTAAGTTGCTCCTTTCTGGATCTTTGCAATTTGCGTGTCTAATCTTCCTCTAGAAAGAAAAACATTTGCATTTGAAGTGGCACAAATGCAGTCAGCTGCTGCCAGAGGACACCGATACCCTCACTATCTTGGTTCCAACAGATCATTTTATTTCTTTGAACATCCTATAAACCATTCTGCTCAATGTTTGAGTTTCTAGAGAAAGTTACTACTGATAAACACAGGTCAAGATAATTCCACTAACTAATCCTAAAAGAATATGGTATGAGTAAAGACAGATAAAACATGAAAACAGCTGATACTAGCCAGCAAAGTGTTAAAACCTTTTTTTGCTAAAACAAATTCAATTTCATTCTTTCAGGCCACTGTTTAATTGCCAGAGGTAACAGCAACAGCTACAATGAACCTAGGTTTCTGTGAAGTATTCACAAAAATTCATTTGCACAATTCACTTGCACAAGGCTGCATAATTAAAATAAACCACTGGACAATATTAATGTATTTGTGTATCACATGAATTAAAAACTGTCTCACTGCCAAACCTCAAAGAACAGCTTTCAAAAGGAATTTCCACTGAGTAAAACTGTTCATTGTAACGTTCCTGCAAAGCTGACACTTGTTGAATACTTGACGGTATTTGACACCTTTATGTATGAACTACGAGTCTGTATATAGCAACCTCCACTGCATTTGCAGGAGGAGAGAGGTATTTATATAGATCGCTTGATCTAGCTGCACTTCATGTAATAAAAAATTAATTTTAAAGTAGACAGATACAGAACTTCAGGTGCTTAGACACAAGGAACAGAGGCTAGTCCTACTGAGTACAAGACTGCTCCCTTGAAAGTCATAACTCTTAACAAAATTTTTGTGGCTGTCATGGATTTGTGATGCAGTATGAGCATCCAGCATGATGCTATGTAATGGCAGCCAATGAAAGCTTTGGAAAGATACACACTGAAGCAGTGAACCACGTAAGAAAAGGATATTTTATTTCTTCATGTGGCACTGGTGGACTGCCACTAGAAAACTATGTATAGCCCTAGGGTTCATCTTTTCAAGAAGACATTCAAATTCTGAAAGAGACACAAAAAAGAAAAAAACCAAAACAGGTAGAGAAAATGTCTTTTGTTACTAAAAAGAACAATCTGTTTATCAGAAAGCAAACTGAGAAGTAACTTGATTACACTGTACGAGCACTTTGATAGGGAGAAAATGTCAGTGCTATGGGACTCCTCAAACTAGCCAGAAAGTTACAAGAATTCCTGTCTAGAAGGTAAAGTCAGGCACAATGAAATAATGAATGTAGCACAAATGGGTTTTTTAACTGTAGGTGACAATCTTTTAGAGTAAGTTCTACAAAAATTGAAGATTTTTTGATTCTTTGACATGTTCAGATAAAGTCTGGAGACACTTAGAAAGTTATGTTTAGCCGAACACAAGCAATTGGACTCTGCATGCAAATAGAAAACACAGAGGCCCTGAGTAAAATCTAAGTCTTACCATGCAGGAGACCAGGATCAATGCCAAATAATCCTTTTTGACTTTATTTCATAGGAACATAATTAACCAGGATCTTGGATCCCAGTTATCAGTTGAACAGACACATAAGCAAGCATTTCAGAAGTCTCAGATCACTTTAAATGCTGTGTATCCACTGCTAAAAAACAAGAGGAATGGCCAAAAAGGCAAAATCTTGACCACATGTTTGCAGTGAGATTTTTGTTAATGTAAAAGCTCATAATACTCTTTAGATTTTCTGGCACATCTACAGTATGAATTTAATTGTTCTTAGAAAAAAAAACCCAATGCATTAATAGTACAGAAAAAGCAATTATGTATCATTAGATTAAATCATAATACATTCATTAAGATAAATAAACCTGTTTTTTCTTCTGCATCATGAGAAATTCATTTGCTTTGGCCTGTTCTTCTCAATGACACCATGTCTTCAGAGATAATTTTCTGTGTCTTCAAAAGGACTTTTTACTTTCCATGTGGCCTTATAAGGCCTAGTTCTGTCTTCATTTTGAGGTTGCTGAAAAAGGACTGGTTGGACTTGACTGAAATGACTTGGACTGGCTTGACCATCATGAATCTATGAAATATATTACATAAGATACTATAAAAACAAGCCTAAATTCCCATACACGAAACAGAAAATGGACAAGCCTGCAAACAACATGAAGCAAACTTGACACAAAACAGATATTTCACTGTGTACAAACAATAGCCCTTGGCTGATAAACTGAAAGAAGTTTTAAGGTTGTTTGTAATGTCATGAGATCATGTCTTGCAGAATCACAGGTCTCCATCAAACTACTGGGCATTTTCTGATTGCATGTGAAGGGACTGTATAAAAGATTTGTGAGATGTTATTTGCTAATAGCTAATAGAGTGATTTTGTTCTAGATCTGTATTTTCTAGTCTTGCTGAAAACAGTGTAAATTTCTGCGTCCCTAAGAAAGCTTCTCTCTGTGTTGGCAAGGAAATGATAGAAGAATTTAATTAAGCAAGGATGACCCTAAAGTGAAATGTGGATTCTTTACAATATACAATGTCCTTCCCACCAGCCACATGTGTTTGTCAGATGTTTACAGAATCTTCATTAACTAAGAGCTTTGCTAGATAACAGAAGCTGAAGCATGGCATCAATGACTCTGATAAGGACAAGTGTACGACCAATCTGCTTGACAACTGACAAGAGGCTGGGGTTTGAAGCAGACTGCAAAAAGAACACAAGAAAGTGATTTGCAAAGGGCATTCCAGTTGTTTGCCTTACATCTTCTTTCCTCTGTGTGTATTGAAACAAGACTGTTAACCAGCTAAAATACCCTTGTCCTCTTGTCTCTCCACCAAAAAGTAAATATAGAAGAAATGCATTGTTTTGGAGTATTAGCTGCACTGTCTGTTTTCAACATCATTGCTTGTTTGACAAGAGGCAAGCCTTTGGAAGACTGGGACAGGCTATCAGCTATGGGAAAGTCTGATGCACACTTTCATGATCCTGGAGAAGTAGAGGATGAGACCCATTTCAATTTTAAATCTTTCCTGGAGAATATGAAGATGGATTTACTAAGGAGTTTGAATTTGTCAAGAGTCCCCTCGCAAGTGAAGACTAAAGAAGAACCACCACAGTTCATGATTGATTTATACAACAGATATGCTGCAGACAAGTCCTCCAGCCCTGCATCCAATATTGTAAGGAGCTTCAGCACTGAAGGTAGGAGAAGTCCTAAATACGTGGACTAGAATTTTTAAAGAAGTACATGGATAGTAAATACTCAGATTCTTTGGAAATTCAGAAGAAACTCAGTTCCTAACTTCCATAGATTCTTTAGAAATGAAATATTAAAATTTTGGATTGTATTCTTACTCTGTAGTTTCTTTCAATCTTTAAAAAACGCAGTTACCTTTAGTTTTCTTCTTTGGTATTTTCACTGTACAATATTCTCTTCTCAAATGCTTGAACTAAGATGATGCACCAAATAACAGGGTTTACATGAAGCATGTTTCTCAACCTTAGACATTTGGAACTGAGTTTCTATGTTAGAATGCAAACTTTTGATCATCTGTAATTGAGACTGATGCTAGAGAGCTTTTTTTCTGGTGGGCTCTGTACATACTTAAAAACTACAGCAACCAACTGAGAAATGTGTCTCTGGATCCGAGCAAGGAACAACACTTCTCCTCCAAAATTCTGGATTAGACAAATATTTATATGAAAATGGGTAGTCATGCTTATATCAATTAAAAAAATTAAAGATCTCTGTCTATGTAACATTAAACAGACTTTTAAAAGCTGCATCAGGCAGTAAAAGAGTTAAAAGTAAGTGCAATCCTTGTTATAAAAGTGAAAAGGTAACAGCACTACGGAGATCTCCAAATTCCCAAATTAGTGTCCCTAGTCCTGAAATAGAAAGAAATCTCAACAATATGACCTAGATTATAGTTTCCATATCTCACTCTCCCCTCTGACTACTTTAGAGGGCGAATGCTCTGAAGAAATGGCAGCAACAGCAAATTAAAATTGCCCTAAAACCCAGTCATGATTAAGCAGTTAGTTTCCATTAAGCATTAAATAGACATCAGGGATGACTTTTAAACACTACAAATCAGATTTTCCAGCCAAATATCTGCCCCTCCCAAGGCAGAGTTGCTGGTACTGCATGTAGATTTGCAGACAACAAACAAACATGAACAGATCCACACAAGCTCAGGGAGTCCAGGCTGGGACCTGGGCATGAAAGGCTGTTTATCACCGAGTGCCAGTTTAGATAGAGTCTGAAGCTTCAATTCAGGATTTTCAAAAACTTTCATATTTCCCTGAACTCCCAGTCCAAGATACTTTCAAACTTATCTGAAGCCAACAACAAAAGCCTCAGCACAGCCAGTTCTTAAAGACACTTAAATATGTGTATTAGAGCAGTTCATCCCATGCATGATTATAATAGTAGGAAATCACTGGGGTTTTTTAGAAATTCTTTGTGTAAAAATATCTTTAGCAAATTGCTAAATCTGAAAACTCTGCACATGCCTTATTTGTGTACTTAATACTGCCCAGCGTCATCCATAGTTTGTTCTAGGCAGCCTCTTTATGCTTCCCTCCACACACTCCCTGGCTATGCAATCATGGTAAAATACTACCAACACCAGGGACTTCCATTTCCTCTTTTCACTCTCTGCCCTTGAAACTTGGCCAGAAGACAGGATTTTTTTTTTTTAATGCTGTGTCACCATGCTCTTACTTTATCCCCAAAATACATCCTGAGTCTTTTAAAATCAAGTTACTTGGACAGTCAGAAGCACTGTAACCACATGTTTTAATTTCTTATTGCAGATGTTGTTTCTTTAGATTCACCAGAAGAAAACCCATTTCAGAAACATGTTTTGTTCTTCAACATCTCTATTCCACAATATGAGGAAATCACCAGAGCGGAACTGAGAATTTATATCTCCTGTCACAGGGAAGTTGGGTCTTTCTCTAGGCTGGAGGGGAACATGGTAATTTATGATGTTCTAGATGATGACCACTGGGAAAACCCAGAAAGTACCAAATCTTTCCTTGTCTCCCACAATATCCAGGAATGTGGTTGGAAGATGTTTGAAGTGTCCAGCGCTGTGAAAAGATGGGTCAGGGCAGACAAACTGGAGACTAAAAATAAGCTAGAGGTTGTTATAGAGAGTAAAGCTCTGAGTGGTTTTACTTGTGGGAAGCTGGATATCAGTGTTGCCCCTGACACTAAAAATCTGCCCCTGTTAATAGTGTTCTCCAATGACCGCAGCAATGGGACAAAAGAGACCAAAGTGGAGCTTCGGGAGATGATTGTTCACGAACAAGAAAGTGTGCTGAAGAAATTAGGAAAGAACAACGCTTCATCTGAAGAGGAACAGCAGGGAGAGGAAAAAGCCGTCACTGGATCCCACCTGCATTCCTCCAGAAGCAAGAGAAGCATTGGAGCCAACCACTGCAGGAGAACTTCCCTCCATGTGAACTTTGAAGAGATTGGCTGGGATTCCTGGATCATTGCACCAAAAGATTATGAAGCTTTTGAGTGTAAAGGAGGTTGCTTCTTCCCTCTGACAGACAACGTCACCCCAACAAAACATGCTATTGTCCAAACTCTGGTGCATCTCCAAAACCCAAAAAAAGCCTCCAAGGCCTGTTGTGTTCCAACCAAACTGGATTCAATCTCCATTCTTTATAAGGATGATGCTGGTGTGCCCACTTTGATATATAACTATGAAGGGATGAAAGTGGCAGAATGTGGCTGCAGGTAGTATATAAGGCAGAATCTCTAAGAATAGGAACATCCCTTTTTCCTGTCATGTGTAAATCTGTACAGTAGTGATGTAAATGAAGACCATTGCAAGCAGGGTTTGGAGCAGGGTATGGGGCTGGTTGTTGTTGCTGCTTGTTTTAAAGGAAAACTGGCATTTAAAGAATGGCAATCATTGTAAATAGCCTGCATTATATATGATGGCAAAGTGAATACTGGATTAAAATATTGTGAGATTGAATGAACTATGCATTATTTGGTGACAGTGATACAATGTCAGTGCCTTATTTCAAACTTTCTGTTTAGTCGGCTGTATTTAGGTCACAAACTAGAGGATTTTCAGTGGGGGTTTAGGATGTCCTGCAAAGGTTTAACAACTCTTGAAATCTAATTCTCTCAGTCAACTCTGACATTTTCAACTTCTGTAAAACTCAGTAAATGGAATGTTGTCTGCATGATAAAGTCAGGAATCTAAATCCAGGAAGCCTTTTCTCATATCAGTAGTCTCAGAGGCTTTTACAGGCAAATTATTTGTTCCTGTAAGTGAGGATTTGCAGTATTCAAAACAGAAAAGACTCTCACTTATTTCATTCCCAAGTTTCCTTCTGAGGGTAGCAGGTGCCTTAGTTTCAGCTTTCTTATCCTCAACGTCCCTATTTTTACCCCTTTATGGCACATACTTGAATGATAAGAAGTGCAGCCTTCCGCTTCTAAGACACTGTTTCCTAGGAGGAACAGCAGCTCTTATCGCCGCACAAAGATAAGGAGCCACTTTGACCTACTGCATATTCTTAGTATTTCTTTGCAAGAACATGCAGTCAAATGACATCCAGCCTTAGAAGCTGTAGCCTAAGAGCAGTGGGGGTTGGCAGAGCTCAGCACTTTTGAAAAGCCCAGGCTGCTTATTTGAGGCCTAAATTTGTTGTTCAGAGTCTGGCATGAGGTTCTGATTTTTTTTAAATTTCTTCTTAGGAGAAACTCTTTCACCCCTTAGAAGTCTGGGAAAAATGGAAAACTTCTATCTGTGTTCTATTATACTGCTGTATGAGAAATATACTATCATACTACCATTCTTCTGACCTTAGTTGTATTTTCACTAAACAAGGACCCCATCTTTTCTGCAATTGAAGTAAACTTTCTTTGATGCTAATGAAGGTTTTGCCTGTAAAAGGACAAACTGTCTTCCGTTGGTTGCAGGTGACAGATATAAGTGCTGTACAACGTCACCATAGTGCACCTCACTTCTACTCCTTCACCACCTCACACACACACACACACACACACACACACACACACACACACACACACACATATCTACCTGAGAATACTTTTGAACCAAATCCATAACAAACTACACATCAATTCAAAATGTTGAAGAATATTGATGAGGCAAAAATCTAAACAGTACCTTAATGTATGAAAGCAACAGAATTTAAATCGATACATGTGTTTTGAATTAGGACAACCTGTGGGCAGGACGAATTCATTTGGCATGAACAGGTCAGCTTGAAATCCAATACACAGATTATTTACTATTTTTAACCTAATACAGAGCAAATAGCAGGTGAGTGTGAACAGGGCAGTTGTAATTCCATCAAGAATTGCTGGTTAGATCACAAACCATGAGCACAAAGCATGATTCACTAGAATTCTTGAACTGATTTATAGTCTTTTTCTTTAGAACTGGTCTGCAATTGGATCAGATCTGAGATCTGGGTCCATGCAAACTCGATCCGTCCCTAGCTGCATGCCATTAACCTCCTAAAGCTTCCCACGGCAGTAATCATTTTACCACTCCCCACTGGCTTCTGTCATCCTACAGTCATCATTATGTCTTCCTCCTGCCAGAGCCCCCTGTACCCTGTATTCTCCCCCTATTTTGTTCCTGTCTCCTAAGCTCCTGACACTTTGCAAAACTTCTCTTAATCAAGTGGCAGAAACAACCAAACGTGTACTTGGTGTGATCACATTAGAAGACTTATTCACCCTTGTGTCAATGTAATTGTAGCTAAGTGCCCTCCAGTCATCTAAACACAAGGTCCTAGTTATATTTTGACTTCACTGAATACAGGACTTTGTCCATAATTAAATGAAAAAATGGGTAAGGGAAAAAACCTGCTCCCACATCTTCACAGAGAGAAATTCTCAAGAATCGGAGGGGTGGGGGGTAGGGGTGTTACATTCTGAAGTCAAACATTGATCTTTATTTCCCTTATTTGGATGGGAAAAAAAGTACCCAAAGCCATTTTTGGCTCAAAACCTCAGCTCCTAGCTATGCCATCAGAATTCCAGAGAAGACCTACAAATCCCATCCCAAAAGTGGACTATAAGTCACTTCTGTATTTCAATGAAAAAATTCATTTGAGCTTCCAGCCAGCTTTAATGATCACATTCCCACTGGCTTAACATTTTGGTTGGCATGGTAGTAAAATGAAACATGAATCTTTCCACAGGGTAATGAACAGGGTCAACAAGAAATGAGAACCTAGTAGTGACTACAGCTGCTGCTACCTTCAGCATGGCTGAAGTGCATGTCAAATTGATGTTTGGCTTTACATTTAGCAGCTTGATTTATGTAGTTTTGCACATTTAATTTTAAATAATTTTTTGAGCTCACTCACGTTTCAACTGCTTTGGGATGCAACAAGTCAAAGGTGGTCATGATGGTTCTAGAGAGTACACAGGCTATGAAGAACAGGTAAGCATCTTGCTCCTGCTTCAAGCTGGGCCCCACTGGGCACTGAGACACCCCCCTCTCATCACTGGGTTATGAATGTTGACCAGCAGCTTGCTGTTACTGAGGAGCAAGTTGGGGCTTGTACAGTGTTCAGCAGATGCACAGTTAAAATTAAAACTTATTTGTTTAACATAAACACAAGGCCAATGTATGTCCTCCTTCTCAGGCCTGTTACCTATCTGTGTAACAGTCCTGTAACATCAGAATCACCAGCTGACTCCACAGCCAGTTTTAAGGCTAACCTATAGCACTTCAGTATGAATAGATAAACATGGTAAGCTGGTGGAAGCTGGTCAGAAGATATAGCTGGTGCTATTTTTACATAGCTTCCCACCTTGTCTGTGTACACAGCAGACACAATGTCCTCTGATCTCACCCACTCCTCCATGCCATGTCCCAACACAGAAGAGAAGCTGATGCAACTTAACAACACAGCACCAGCAGTCACTAAAAATAAAAATTTCTCCATTTTCACTATTCTTTTCTAGAGGTGAAGAGGCAATAGCCTTATGGGAATCTGGAGGTGTTTGGCTGGTATCTGCTCAGATGCCTTTATACTGTAAAGATCCTGTCAATCCTAGAAACGTTAAGCTATATTAACAATCCCTGATGTTTGGAATAAAAGGTTTTAGATGGCCTCTCAAGGAAACCCATTGCTTCAGACACAGCTGTGCCCTACATGGTTAACACTGCTCCCACCACAGCTGATTCCAGCCTCCTCAGAGTCTGGCCTTTACCACACAGGTAATGCACACAGGTGTATGGCCACACACCATGAAGGTCCACGTAGCCACACACTATGAACTCCAGGAAATACCACTACCTTGGTATAACTCCTCACAGGCAGCATTGAATCGGTTTGTTACTGCAAAGAGTTGCAAGGTACAGGCAGAAACACATACCAATGTAGTAAGTGAACAATGTCTGTGAGGCAAGACCCTGTCCTCAGACTGTGCAACTGCTCCGCATCCCCTCTGGCTGCTCTGAACAGCTAATGGGACATTGCCCATGACTACCACGTCCCTTCTCCCGTGTTCAGCAGCCAGAAACAGGGCAGGTCCCTCCAAGGGCTCGGAGCTCTGCTCTCCGTCTGCCAGGTGGGACACTCTGCCTGCCTGAGGCGCAAACCTGCTCCGTGCAGCCCCGGCCCTCACTGGAGCCCACTGGCGGCCTCAGAGCTATCCTTGGCCTGCCCTCGGCCTTCAGAGCTTTCTCCAGGTGCTGCCTCGGTGCCACAGCCAGGCCGCGCAGGACCCCGGGCCGGGCTGTTTGGGGGTCTGTGCTCCCCCCGGGCCCTCTCCAGTCTGCGACGCTGCTTCTCCCCCTGGGTTCCATACGCCACTGCCGTTCCCACACATTTTCCTACTCTGCCTCCCACAGTACCTTAGAGCCTCTGAGCATGAAGGTGTCTCCTGCCATCTCGCTCTGGGCTGCCCACAGCCTCTTTCACCCTCTCCGTGCCTCCAAGCTGGCCCGCTGCCTTGTCTTCTCTGGCTTCTGCCTCCTGGCACCCTCAGAAACATGTTGTCCTTCTAAGCTGCATCTGTTTCTTCTCTGTCATCTTCATTAAAGCTTCTGCTGGACCATCAGTCATAATTCAGCTGAAAGCCTGACAGGAGAACAGCTTCAGTGTAGCCCTGGCAAAGGGGACTCCCTGTGTTCATCCCCTTGCTGAGGTGTTTGGTTTGGCTGGAGCCTGGCGCACCCGCCATTAGCCCTCACAAAAGCCTTGACGCTGGCCCAGCACAGCAAAGGAGCTGAGGGAGCAGCGTCCCAGCAGCCTGGCCCTTGCTACTGGGCTGGCAACCAAAGCTTCTGATCCAGCAGCCAGGGAGAATCCAGTCCTTTACAGCTGCACAGCTAAAGAGGCCATACACCAGCATGGCGGGCAGCAGTGCCAGGATGAGGCATCAGTGGCGTCAGGCCCTCAGCAGAACCATCGGCAGGAATCAGATCAGTTCAATGGCAGCCATTCATGATGGCCACTAAACAAAGCCTGCTGTGCGTGACTGGGGCTCTCACTGTTTCAAATAATAACCTCAGGACAGGAGGGCTTGATAGAATATTTAATATTCAGTATTTATGATTGGCTAACTCTGCTTGGCGTACCATGCTGACCAAACATGTAAGTCTATTCAAAATGTAGGATGCAGAGAAAACAGACAATATAATGCAAACACATAGTATACCAATTCTTCAGGGACTGCACATTCAAAAGTATGTTTCTGAACTAACTCAGGATGCATATTTGAAATGCATTTTCTTGATGACTTCCTGAATCTTCTACTTATCTAGAATATAGCAGTTCATCTGTTCAGTGGAGCTGGTCAATGTGAGTTTGTCACAGCTGTGCTCCATAAACTGTGATGACACTCCACCTGCTCCTGGCTGAAATTAGAGAGATTTCAAAATGGGAATACACTTTTTCTACCCTCACTCAAAAATAAATAGAATCATCTAATAAAAAAAATAGAAATCATCTTCTCATTCTTTTATTTTTTTCTCTTTTTCTTGATCACTGTAAAACAAGGGAAGGGAAGGGAAGGGAAGGGAAGGGAAGGGAAGGGAAAGGAAGGGCAGATGAGGAAAGGAAATTATGGAAGGGAAGGGAAGGGAAGGGAAGGGAAGGGAAGGGAATATTAAAAGAAAATCAAAATCTAGCACATTTCGGATTTAAGTTTTTCTTATTACAAATGTTATCATTAAACAACTCAGACTACTATTTCCATTTTCATAAAATTGAAAGATTTCAATATTAAAAGAATGTGAAAGAAAACTTCCAACTTTAATTTTAATCTATACAGGTTTGTACAGCGTAAGAACTGAAAAACGTTGGAACAAAAATCTAACATTACTTCTTTTGGCATGGAAATTAGAAAGGAATCTAAGGGTGATATTATTAATTCTTTTTATTTCTAAGGCGCCTAGAAAGCCTACTCAGGAACAAGGTTTCCTTTGTACCAAACAGTACAAGAACAGAACAGAAAAGACAGTCTTAGACCATACCTATGCAATCCAGTCATGCCTGTCACAGACAGCTGTGAACTAGTACTGACCCAGACTTGTACATCTATAAAAGGCAGTGAAGGTTTGTCTAGAAATACTTACTGAAGTCCTGGAAGCATTAAATATTTCATTAGCATAGTCCTGTGCTTGAACTAATAAACTCTGCCTCTCAGTATTTGGAAGCGAGATATCACCTTCAAATTAATTCTAATTCATACATTTAATTTAAAATATGGCTGTATTAGAAGGTTTTGCTAAAACCAAAAATAGTTTATTGCTAACATTCACCTTTATCCTGTGGCATCTCTGCCAGTGAAAAAAAAAGGTGCTCTTGCTGCCACCTTCAGATGAGCCTCCTGCTACTGCGGTTTGTCAGTGACATGAGGGAATGGTGGGATCAGCTGCAGATGAGAACTGGGGAATATTGGAGCAGAATATAGGAAGAAAATAATATACAGCATAACATTTAATCTTGCTCCTATGGAAGATTTTTAGGATACGATCTGAGTAATGCAGACTCTGCATGCAGACTAGTCTGGGACAGATAAAAAAAATACCTCTTTTCAGAGTATGTGGGAAGTTCATACCCACAGGAAGTCAGAAAATGAAATACTTGCGGACAGATTTTAAAGGATCGTAAAGTTTTATGAGTTATAAAAGCTAAAACTAGGCCTTAGCTATTTAGTTCTGCTCAAAACTAAAAATAAGAATTTGGCTTGAGTTATATTATACATAAGAATAGATGGTAGAGTTACATTCTGGATCTAGTTATTCAGAGTTCAATGAACAGACTTGCATTAAACAACATGGTTGATAAAAATTTAAGCTATAAGTGCCTCAAAATGAGTAAGCAAATAGTCATTCTCCAAATCTTAAAGAATTCACACCATGCATAAAGGATTCTTACCTTCTAACACCATCTATAAAGAATTACCAAGGTAGCAGTGAATGTTACATGTAATATTGAATTCAGAAAATCCATACTGAATATCCATATTGAATTTCAAGAGAAATAGATCACTGAACAGATCCAGTGCGGAAAAAATAGGTTTTTTCCACTGTCCTAGCATTTTAAGTTGTGAGTGTTGGAAAAAATAATTTATTTTACATTTACGTTGTGAAGCTGGTTTTGTTTTTATGTGGTAGCAATAAAGTACATGCGAGTGAATGTGCATAACTTGAGCAATAAATTGAGCTGTGGAGTGTTGCCTTATCTAATCATAATCCCGTGTATATTTCCCAATATCTTTGCTTCATAAGAACCTCAGCTACAGTTTCCAGCACTTCTGATATGAAAATCTTTATAGACTGTGATAAAATGCAAAATAAATGTCAGGAAAATAGAGAAAAGGTTTTTTCCTAATCTTATTATTATATAACAATCACAGGCAGGAAAGTGCCATTTTGTGATTTTTAACCTCTAGATAAGGCCTCACTGTAGAAGAATATTGTTAATCTGTGGAAATACTTCCTTAAATGCTGCAAAAAAATTGTCATGTAAAGAGTTTAGCAGCGATAGTTAGACCTTATTTAGGTGTGGGGGGCACAGCTGATATCTGATACATACTGTGATTAAAAATACTCAGTTGCTGTCTATTCTTGTCTCCTTTCTGACTATTATCTTCATGGAAATTCATCTATGTCTGTTACATTCCTAGTAAGAGGAGGTAACTGTTAACACCTTGAATATAACATCTGTAACAACCTTTGCACAGTAAGTTGAAAGTAGTGAGTGTCAGGCTTCATTCAAGACACTCACACATGACACCAACAGAGTGCATCCAGACAGGCTTAGACCATCTTTAGACTCTTCATGTATTCATATGTAGCAACATTTTGACAGCAGTACAAAAACATGCTCTTCCCAAATTTCAGAGTCTGTTCTTGTGCTGAAGCTACCTCCGGCAAACAGAA
Source organism: Rhagologus leucostigma (assembly GCA_013397725.1). NCBI lineage: Eukaryota > Metazoa > Chordata > Aves > Passeriformes > Rhagologus > Rhagologus leucostigma. The sequence goes on from VZTD01000532.1 coordinate 582,891, forward strand.
TGGCTGGGGTAGCAATTCCTTTCAAACTTGAAGCCAAGAATCTGTTCTTGTATATTTCTGGCATGTCATACTGGAGCTCAGGGTGGGTACAGCCTGCATCCCACATATTCTGATCCTCTTTCAAACTCTTAATACAATAGGGTCTCAAATACATTGTGAGCAGAAGAAAACAACCCCCCCACATTCTATTTTGGTATGTTGAGCCTAAAGTCTATTGGCTGGGAGCTGTCATCAGACATGACCATATGTTACCCAACGGTATTACAAGTAAATCCTAATTGAGTGCAAATTGTGAAGATTAAAGTCACCTCAGATTTAGCTGTATTATGTTGAGGCAAATGTGTTTCAAAGTCCTGTTTAAAATGCTGGCAATTCTCAGCACAGAAATTAACAGGCTGTCATTACCTTGGATTTTATGAGCTGTGCTAAATGTCTGGAGTTCCTTGTTTGGAACTCTTAGTCGTAGAATGTAAGAACAGTACTTTGCAGCTCAGACTAAAAAACACCGAAGACAATGTATTGTCAACAACTTCTGAAAGAATATTAAATATTGATACAACTAAGTCACTGAAGAATCTCCTGGTATAAGCTCTTCATAAATAATGGTAAAAGGCAGGATGATTGCTGTTCTAACTGTGGTTAAAATAAGAATTGCATTTAAGCAATCTACTTTCAGGATAAGCCAGGACTAGTTTGTAACAGGCAATGCATTACCTTTTGGAAACAATTAACTTCTAGAAAGACCTTCCTCGGTGATTGAAGTTTATTACTGTTTCATAAGAGGCCTGTGAAGTAGTAAGGAGCTGAACTTTGTCTATTGGTGCACTTTGAATGATGCATTCCATTTTAATGAGATTAAAGGTTTAATGCAGATAAAAGATCTGTTCAGTGCACCTGGATTCAACACAGGGATTTCAGTGCGATTCAGAGTCATTGGAGAGCTATGTTCATCTTGATCGATAAGAGCTTCTGACTTCTTTTCTATTCCATACAAAGACAAAATGATCAGGACACATTTCTTGCTGTTTTCAGCACTGATCGTGTGCAGCATACCTGCTGAGGAAATCTTTCAGCCAACTCTAGTGCTGGACATGGCTAAAGTCCTTCTGGACAATTACTGCTATCCTGAAAACCTAGTGGGAATGCAAGAAGCCATTGAACAAGCAATCAAGAGTGGGGAGATCCTGGACATCTCGGATCCGAAAATGCTGGCCAGCGTCTTGACAGCTGGAGTGCAGGGTGCTCTGAATGACCCAAGACTGGTGATTTCCTATGAGCCATTACCACATGCAGCTCCCAAACAAGAAGCTGAGGTTTCCCCTACCCGTGAGCAACTCCTGAGTCTTATTGAGCATGTGGTCATGTATGGCAAGCTGGAGGGCAATGTTGGCTACCTGAGGATTGATTATATCATAGGAGAGGAAGTTGTGCAGAAAGTTGGAGCTTTTCTGGTGGACAAGGTCTGGAAGACACTGATAGAGACATCTGCCCTGGTGACAGATCTTCGTCACAGCACTGGGGGACAGATTTCTGGCCTCCCTTTCTTCATCTCATACTTGCATGAAGAAGACAAGATGCTGCATGTTGAGACTGTGTACAATCGTCCCTCCAACACCACCACAGAGATATGGACACTGCCAAAGGTGTTGGGAGAGAGGTACAGCAAAGACAAGGATGTCATTGTTCTGATCAGCCACCACACCACAGGAGTGGCCGAAGATGTGGCTTACATCCTCAAGCACATGAACAGAGCTATCACTGTTGGAGAGAAGACAGCTGGGGGCTCGCTGGACATCCAGAAGCTGCGTATTGGTCCTTCCAATTTCTATATGATGGTTCCTGTGTCACGATCTGTGAGCCCCTTGAGTGGGGGTGGACAGAGCTGGGAAGTGAGTGGGGTGATGCCATGTGTGGCTACTGAGGCAGAGCAAGCCTTGCAGAAATCCTTGGACATCCTGGCAGTGCGCAGAGCAGTGCCTGGCACCATTAGCCATCTCAAAAACATATTAAAGGACTATTACAGCTTAGTGGAGAGAGTGCCTGCGCTACTGCGGCACCTCGCCACCTCTGACTTCTCTTCTGTGCAGTCATCCGAGGACTTGGCCACCAAACTCAACACTGAGTTGCAGACCTTATCTGAAGACCCCCGCCTGGTGGTCCGAGTCATGATGCCAGGTGAAGCTGCCGATCCCCCAGCCGAGAAGCCAATTGGAATGGCAGCTGACTTACCTGACAATGAGCAGCTGCTGCATGCCTTGGTGGATACTGTCTTCAAGGTGTCAGTGTTGCCAGGCAACATTGGCTACATGCGCTTTGATGAGTTTGCAGATGCCTCTGTGCTTGCTAAGCTGGGGCCTTACATTGTACACAAAGTGTGGGAGCCTCTTCAAAATACAGAGAACTTGATCATGGACCTGCGCTACAACCCTGGAGGCCCTTCCTCCTCTGCTGTGCCTATGCTACTCTCCTATTTCCAAGACCCTGCTGCTGATCCTGTCCATCTCTTCACAACTTATAACAGATGCACCAACCATACACAGGAGCACAATAGCCAGGCAGAATTGCTGGGCCAGTCCTATGGGGCTAAGCGTGGCATCTACCTGCTCACCAGCCACCACACTGCTACAGCTGCTGAGGAGTTTGCTTACCTCATGCAGTCCCTGGGCCGTGCCACGCTGATTGGTGAGATCACAGCAGGAAGCCTCTCACACACCCGTACCTTCCCTTTGCTGCAGCCTGGGCCGGGAATCACCCGTGGCCTGACTATCACAGTTCCTGTTATCACCTTCATTGACAACCATGGGGAGAGCTGGATGGGTGGAGGAGTTGTTCCTGACGCCATAGTGTTGGCTGAGGATGCACTGGAGAAGGCTGAAGAAGTGCTAGCTTTCCACAAGAACATGGGAGTACTTCTGGAGGGTACCGGGCAACTCCTAGAGGCTCACTATGCCATCCCAGAAGTGGCTAGTAAGGCCAGTGCTATGCTCAGCACCAAACGGGCCCAGGGAGGTTATCGATCAGCTATAGACTCTGAGACTTTGGCTTCCCAGCTTACCAGTGACTTGCAGGAGGCCTCTGGAGACCATCGGCTTCACGTCTTCCACAGCCATGTGGAACCAACACCAGAAGAGCAGCTTCCCAGTGTGATTCCCAGCCCTGAAGAGCTGAGCTACATCATTGAGGCACTCTTCAAAATTGAGGTATTGCCAGGGAACCTGGGTTACCTTCGCTTTGATATGATGGCTGAGGCAGAAACAGTGAAGGCCATTGGGCCACAGCTGTTGCAGATGGTATGGAACAAGCTGGTGGACACGGATGCCATGATTATTGACATGAGGTACAACACAGGTGGCTACTCCACTGCCATCCCAATACTTTGTTCCTACTTCTTTGAGCCCGAGCCTCAGAAACACCTCTACACTGTCTTCGATCGTAGTACCTCCCGCAGTACAGAGGTGTGGACTCTCCCCCAGCTTGCTGGCAAGAGATATGGCTCCCTCAAGGACATCTACATCCTAACAAGCCATATGAGTGGCTCAGCAGCTGAAGCTTTCACTCGTTCTATGAAGGATCTACACAGGGCCACAGTTATTGGTGAGCCCACAGTCGGTGGATCCCTCTCGGTGGCCATTTATCGTGTTGGTAACAGTTCCCTATATGCTTCCATCCCCAGCCAAGTGGTGCTCAGCCCAGTCACTGGAAAAGTATGGAGTGTGTCTGGGGTGGAGCCACACATCACCATCCAGGCCAGTGAAGCCATGGCTGTAGCTCAACACATTGCCAACCTGCGTGCCCAGGTGCCAGAGATACTGCAAACTGTAGGCAAGCTTGTGGCAGATAATTATGCCTTTGTGGACACTGGGACTGTTATAGCATCCAACCTCACCAAGAACATCAACAAAGACAATTATAAAAGGATCCATAGAGAGGAAGAACTCGCCAGGAAGGTAACTGCCATCTTACAGGCTCTTTCTGATGATGAACATCTGAAATTACTCTACATCCCTGAACATGCCAAGGACAGCATCCCAGGGATCATGCCAAAACAGGTACAGTTCTCTCGTACTCACTATAGAGATGCCAGCTGAAATGGGAGCATTGAGTCAGATACCTTATCTTTTTTCTAGCCCATACCATAAACCCACCCGGATTTACCTGTACCCAGAGGAGAAGCCAGTGCCTGAGTAGGTTTCATAATCTGAGCTGTCTCTGACACTTAGGGTCAGTAGCTTGTAGAATTAGATGGTAGTTCTGGATGCATGCATTTTGGGAACAACCTTCAGGCTGTGAATCTCAGTTGCCACATGCCACAAGCGAAAAAGCAGGTCTTCAGGATCAGAGGAGAGATACTTCATTGTCTCTGTGATCCCTCCTCTTTCAATGCTGCAGCTTTTCCAGTTGTAATTAATGCAGAAACCCTCCGGTTTCAAACCCAGGTTGTAATTTGAGGGAAGTTTAGTTGGGCTGGAGTAAACGCATACAACTCACTGAACATGCAGCCACGTACTCTTTGATGGACTTTGCTATATAAAATTGTAGTAGCTGACATCTATTACACCAGAATAATAAGCAACTCCTTTGGTAGTGGTAGTGGCAGTGGAAAGTTGTTCTAATTGTGTCTCATGCTCAGCATCAGACAGTTTCCCAGTGACCTAGAAATACTTTGGAAGAAGTATCTGGGTGGAAGTTAGGTGACCCCAGGGAGAAATTGATTTTTAATAATCTACTTTTGCCCTTGCTGTGTGGTTTGCATAACAGTCTGTGCTTTGTTCTGAGCCTGAGTGTTTATACACTGGTCTGCCTTGGCAATCTTTCTTGTTCATTGTTGTGCTGGAGGGAGCTCCCAGGAGCACTTGTTAAAATTCCATCTTCAAATTAAATGCAGGGTTAGGATAACCTGATCCCTTTCTTGGATGGAGTTAGCTGCTTTCTGGCTACTGCACTAGCATGGCTATCAGAGACGTATTTTCTCCAGGGACTCATAAAATTACTTTTTGAAGAGAATACATTTGCCTTTGCAATGAACCAGAGTAGACCAAGTGTCAGGTAACTATTAAATGTTTCCTAGGGGAGGAAATCCATGGACTTCCACACACCGAAATTTTTGGCATGCATGATTTAAAGTGCCCATGACCTTTGTGGTATTATCACAAATAACTAAAGTCAAGGACAAAGTCTAAGCATTGCCAGGGGTGGATTTTTTTTTTTCAAGTTTGTTAACCAAGAGATGCTGGCCCCATTCTTGCCCATAAGATTAAATGGAAATATTTAATTAAAGGAGTTTTCTATTCCAGAACTCTCCCTCCTAACTTGGTTGAGTGTAGAAAACTTCACTCTAAAGATATTTCAAAGCTTTTGACAGAGTTCCCTGCTCAATTATCATCAACATATTAGTAGTGACACGTTATAATTTTTCCCCACTCTACAGAATGGAAAAATCTTGCAAATTAGTCACTGTGTTCACTGAAGGCTGTTAGTGAATATTGTTGGTGGTTTTTACTTGTTCAGCTCTTACTTACTTTATTCAGACCTTGACTGTTGAGAACAGGATATAGAGGATATAGAGTATCTTATTTGTCACATGACATAAAATTCTGATCCTGATACAGCTAGTGAGGAAATGCCATTATACTATTCAATGCCTCTGTTTTACCATAGTTCTTTGTCAAGAAAAATGATTGGAAGAGGTCAGGGACACATCCATAAGAAGGAAATCACATCAATCTGGATGACAATCAGGACAAATGTGAGATTTCTCCAAGGTGAAATAATGTGTAAAGAGCAGAGAATCACATCTCATGAGACTAAAATGGTTTCCAGAGGCATAAGCATTCCCTCATATTGCTGGAGGAAATTGGAAGTCAGACAGGAGAGCATTAAGATGTTAACGAAGACACTGAAGTCATTAAAGTAAAGGATTTCCCTTGAGACAGAGGTAAAAGAAAATTCACCCATTCCACAGAGCCCTGGGCAGTAAGAGTACCTTTATCTCCTGTTTTGCTTTTGCAGCCATAAGAGGGATGCTTTCTGTGGAACATTTCAAGTATACCCCAGAGAGCAAATACCTTTAGATTACAGTGAAGCATATATGATGGCACTAACTGCATTTGTAAATTTAGAAAAAAATTAAAAATTTGGCAGCCCAATATATGGATGTAGTGGCTCTCTTGACCTATATCACATTTATTCATTAAAAACCTAAGAGCTAGTTTTTCTCTTCTGCTACCTACGTTCCAAGCCACCCTCTCCCTTGATAGCAGGATTTTACTGTTAATGACCTTGACAGTGAAGCAGATCTAACACAATTAACTGAAAGTGATGATGAATAACTACAGGAAGGATGGGATGGGACATAGGAGACAGACAAGTGAAATGCGTGCAGACCTTTGCATCTGCTGCACTAAAATAGCTGCTGAAGCATAATACAGGGTAGTGAATATGTCTCCTCTAAGCAGCAGCAAGGTCACTGCTAGTCAGAGTTGTCAGCTGCATAAATGCCACTTTCCAAAGTCAGACTTCCCAGAGGCAAATTTTGTATATATTTTTTGTGATCCAGAAAACAACATTTTGCTTATAAGGCAGAGCTCTGTAAACTTGCTGACCTGCAGTTCAATAATCCCTGCTTCTTATTCTTCTGTCTCTCTCTCCCTCTCCAGTCATACCTTCCTCTGCATACTGAAACATTTGTGTTTGTGACTGAGTGTCTACCTGTGGAAGAACAGCTGCCTGATTTTGGCATAAGTGTTAAGCCCGTTTTAAGCGACAAGGGGTCTCCCTGAGTGATTCTTTTGGCCTCTTCTTAACGACCAACTACTTTTAATGCAGCCTTTACACCTAAGAGAATTTTTGTAATGATGGTTTACATAAGCAGCTGAAAATGATGATCAGAGTAAAAGACAAAAATGAATCCTTTATAAAGAGAAATTGTTCCTGCATTTCAAGTCCTCCTGTTTCCAGATGAATAATATGTATGTATAGAAGTGTTGTACTTGCTGAAGGAGGCAATAGAGATGTTTCACCAGAAAGAAGTACGGTTTGCTTATATCCCTTTGTTAATTAGTGAAATCAAAATGCTCAGCCTCCAAGTGTCAAGATAAATAATCAAATTGCTACATCTATTGCTAAAAGGTGGAAAAACAATTGTTGTAGGCCCATATGATGCTGATTTATATCGACATAACCACAGTAAAATCAGTGGAACTACGCAAGTTTATGCAAGAGAAAAGTGTCTCATGTTTAACTCTCATTGGCTCTTCACCTTTTGCAATCTTTGCTTGCTTGTTTCTAGGGTGATAGTAATTCACTGCACAACTCTGGGAGGAAAGTAGCTTGTTTAGGGGAAGTCCTGTAAAAATGTAAATGGTTCTTCAGAGTTTATAACCTGAGCACAAATTAATAAGGTCAAGCTGTTGCAGTAAATCCTCATCATCACCAAACTGGAATGGATAAGGACGAATATAATCAGTAAGACATGAAATCTTCTGCTACATTTAACTCTAAAGAAAATTCATCTAGAGTATAATATGCAGAGACTTGGGTAATGGTTTTCTGGAAAGATGTGGCTCAAGTACGAAGGCAGCAGAAAAGAGGAACAAGAGTAAAGAGAAGACTGAATAAAAGTAATCTTGAAAAAGTTTAAAATATTTGAGTTGTTTATTCCAGAGAGAAGAAAACTGAGAGGAGACATGAAAATGCAGATAGTAAGAGACTGTTTCAGATATGAAAAGAATAATCTGTTCCCTTGTCCGTAGTAAATAGGTCAAGACGTAATGCACTTGAACAGTACAAAGTAGTGAACTTATACTGTTTACACTAGATCTTAAAAACACCTTTCTAATAGTAAGGCTGGTGACGTACTAGGGTGGATTGCTTGGAAATCACCCAGTAAAATGTGTGTTGTTAAGAGCAAGTGAGAATGAGCTGTCAGGGCTATAGCTGATCCTGCTCAGTCCTTGAGCTGGGGGCCCTACTAGGCTGGACAGTTCCATTCCAGCCTGTGAGGGTACACAAGGAACCCAAATGTTCTAAGAAAAGTGCAGCCTTGCCATTCAGCCCTTCAAGATCTCATGGTTCTTAAACTAATCTCAGGGTTTGTGGAAGCACAAGGGTATTGGCTGATAATATTTTCACGGCCAGCAGTTGGCAGCACTAGCAACCTCAATGGAAGTCAGTTACCTTAAAACAGTCAGCACGAAAATAGCTATGAAAAAACAGCTTCCATCTAAATAGACAAAACAACTTAAGGGAGAGATGAAAGGAGAGAAAAGAGCGAAGATAGGCACATTTGTAAAAGCGGTTTGTCAGTGGTTGGGGTTTGTGTCAGTAACAGAATCAGGGATCAAACTCCATGCACAAGTCCCAGGGCAGCATTCTATGATCCTATTTTGTGTCACATCATGTGTTCTACTTAGGCCACTCACTTGTGGAAGGATTCTACAGAATAGGACTGTAGACACTATATAGTTAATGAAAAAACATTTTTCCTTGGCTTAAAGTGGAGCTATCTTGGAGGTCCTTTAGTCTAGCCTCATTGCTTATAGTGTGCACCTGAGGGTTTCTATTTAACAACAAGTCATTTGTATGTAAACATTGTCTGACTGAGCAGCAGGATCTTACTTTCAGCTGCATCCTGTCCCAGCTTGTCCTTGGCCAGCAGAGCCCTGCCTTCCAAAGGAGAGCACCTGGTTGCTCCCTGAAGCTTGACTTACCTCCTAAGGTACCCGCAGCACATGGCCCATGTGCCAGTGTCATGAACCTGCAGTTTTGCTGAGCAGTAACTCTCTCATGTCAGTCATAGGCTCCTCACCTCTTTTGCTGAAAAATTCAGACGCTTTCCCTGGCACCCCAAAATTACATTCTAAGTGCTTTTCATCTGATTTCCAGTCTTAGAGCTTTTAGAATAGATACATTTTCATAACTTTTCCTGCAGCCAAGAAGAGCTTTCATTTAGATCCTTGCACATTTATTTCACCCCTTTGAGACCTGGGGCTTTAAGAGCAACCTGCCCACCTTGAAATTTGTAACGAATTTTCAAGAGTTAGCAATGCTGAAGTCCTCAGGGAACAAAAATGTGATGCATCACAGTAAAAGAACAAGTAGAGAAAAAATTCATCAGACAGATATTATCCTTAATCAACATGTTTATAGGTATGCATTTAGCAATTATTGCTGGAGACAGAGATAAGACATTTGTGTGTTCAGTTAAAATATCATTAGTAAGTGACTGAGAGTGACACATCAGTTTTATTTGTAGATGTTACTAATGAGTGATGTTTTTATTTTCCTCCTGGGGAGACCAGTATCTCTGAACTAGATATAAGTTCTGTCAGAACAATCAATGCATGCCGGATATATTTTTCAAAACTGTGATTTGTTAATCAAAGTACAGTGGGCAGATCAAGTAGCATTGCTGTCACTGGGAAGTGGATTGGAAATGACAAACTCAGTACTGCTGGACTGATGTGTTTACAGTCCAGATACAATGGTTATTTTCACAAGGTAAAGTGATAAAGAAGGGTACAGAAAAGAATTTGCTCTTATCATCAGGTCAACAACTACTGGCCAACAGGGCTTTTAAATTAACGATTGAAATTTTGGTGATTTTGGCATTCATCAGGGGCTGAATGATGAAGTGTCGTATGATGGGTAATATTCCCCAAAGTAATGTCGAGCCAAGCAACGGTAACGTCGTGCCAAACACAGCTGCATTAGCACACAGCGGCATTCACGCACCTTGCAAAAAACTCTTTCTGCTGTGGCAGACCTGCTTTTGGCAGGAGCACAACTCCAGGCCAGAGCACTATACAGAGGTCAGGAGATTACTTGACTTCTCTGTAGTTGCAGAAAGCCCAAGTGCCTCCCCAGTTCTGTGGCATGTTGTAGACTGGAAGAGCACCTGCTAGCACATGGCTCACTCCTGACTCCTTGTTCTTTCGAGTGTAAAAGCATGGATTGTCTGGGGATGAGCTATGGCAGAGAGCAATGGATTAAAAAGAAGGTATAACACCATTTTCACAGCAACTCTGAGGAGAAAAGACCAAATGGCTGAAGGTCATATAAGTCGTATGTATTCTAAATTCGTATCTCAAGCTGAAGGAGACTACTCCATTTTCAGATACTGCATGCAAAACAGAAGTTTGGTAATAGGAACTGGCTACATCTCAATGCATGCAGGGGTTACTAGGATAACTTTATTATTGGCTACACATTGCTACTAAAAAAAGTCTGCTGTTTAATAACATAAGCTAAGCAAAATTAAATAAATCGCAACCTAACACGTGAGACTCCAGACACATGGCTACTATATAAGAGATTTAGCATGTCTACTTCATGAGTATCGTAGCACATGCCCAACACATCAGGTTCCTCACTGTCACAGGGTCATTAAGAGGGGCTGGGGCCACTCACACCTGCGGCCAGCAGCTGTTTGTCAGATGAGGCCAGTAAAGAGCTTATGAAAGTCCCAGGAGCCGTGTTTAGAAAAAACTCATAAAGGCAACATGTGGGCTTGGATGCCAGGCCTGGGACAGGGATCTATGCTGCAGGCTGGGATTGTTCTTGTAGCCTCTTTGCTCCAAGGAAATTCTTGTATTTTTGAAAAATAAACTGAGCTCTGACAAATAGGTGCCTGATCCAGATTCTGGGCAGGTTATTGATGCACCTTATACCGTGCAAAAATGCGTCAGGCAATGCTAACCTATGTTCAACATGCAAAAATATTGTAAAATGTATTATGTTTTTCAAACTTGGTCACATTCCTCACACGTGTCCCACCTGGATTAAACATGACCCACATAATTTTGTGTCAAGATACCAGTGCCAGCAAATGATTTGTTTTGTTTTTCCAAACTCTTTCAGATCCCTCCGCCAGAAGTATTTGAAGATTTGATTAAGTTTTCATTCCACACAAATGTATTTGAAAACAACATCGGCTATCTGAGATTTGATATGTTTGGAGACAGTGAACTTCTAACCCAGGTGTCCGACCTAATCATAGAGCATGTTTGGAAGAAAATTGTTCACACAGATGCATTAATCATAGACATGAGGTAAACCTTTGAATGGCAAATAACCAAAGCTCTTTCAAAACAGCATTTTATTTGTAACAGTGAATTAACTTTACATGGCTTACTGTCCTGTTTACAGGCTAACATTGCTGGGATTAAATGAAAAAAGAATAACAGCCAAGGAAAATAATAACAGTCTGGAAGTATATCTCAAAATAAATTGTATCATCACTTGAGATGTTTAGAACTAAATAGGCAAATTTATGGAATAGTTTGCAGAATGCAATTCTGGATGTTACATTTGTTTTATTTCTCTAACTTCTTTCTAATCTAACTCTCCATGTGCCACATATATATATATATTTATAAAATAAATCTTTACTTCCTGTAGTGGTCAAGTGATTCAACAGTCAAAAGGACAAACTATGTGTAAGGCTGTGTTACATTTAATTTGCCATATCTGCAGTGCTAAATAATTCTGGGCAATCAGATCTGTACAGAATGGGCCTTGTGCACAGAGCACAGAGGTGCTTAGAGGTACTGTAGCGCTCCTGGGCCCTGCTGCACCAAGCTGCAGCATTGTACACCTGCTCTCTGCTTAGAATTCTGTTGGACACTCCAGTGTGTCAACACTGCTCCAAATCTTACAAGCCATAAGATGTCATCCATTTGTCACCAGCAATCAAAGCAGATTAATATAAAAAATGCACATTTCCTACATAGTATTTAGGGAAGTAATGCCCTTGTTGTGGTCCAGAGTTCATGTGTGTGAGCCCAGAACATTACAAATATAAACCAAAGAAAAGAAGGACTTTTTAAGGACTTGGTTTTAATGCTAGAACCACTTGTGTCTATTGTTATCATGGGGCTCTTACTATTTGGTAATCGACTTAATATTCTTGTGGGATTTGCAGCATAGGGAGGAAAAGATGACCACAGTGATGAGAGCAGAGACAGAGGTCTTACTATGTGAGCACAGAGGAGGCAAGACAGCAGCCAACATAACACACCCATGACTGAATTTGAATTCAGCAAAAGCACCACCATCTTCCAATAGACTTGAGATAGGACTGGGACTTTCCTCTTTCTTGGCCCAGTTTTCACCCAAGCTAAAAATTTCAGGGCTGGGGGCACTGAAACAGCAAAGATGAAATCATGTCTCAGGTACCAAATGGTCTCATCATAGCTCCTTTCTTGTGTTATTTTGTTTTGGTTTATTTTTTTATATTTAATGTATTTTCAGTCCTTTGAGTGCACATAAAAGATCCAGTCTCTGAAGGCATATAAAAGAGAACCCCAAACAAGCCTTTTGAAATTCTCCGTAAGCCAATCTTATAATTTTAAGGCTGATGATTTAAATTTTGCATGGGATTAACTGTAATGAATAATGTTTCTCATTTTACAAGTTTTCCTCCCTGAAACAGCTGGGCCACTCATGAACTTCATATTTGGATAATTTCAATTTTGCATGGGATTAACCATAATGCATAATGTCTCTCACCTTAATAGTTCCCCTTCATGGAACAGCTGTGCCACTCATGAACTTCGTATTTTTAACTCTCACAGCATTGACAAGAGACACTGATAAACTAAAAGGCCTCCCTAAGGTCACACGAGACATCTGTAAGAAGGAGTACTAGAATCCAAAAGTTAAGTTAAAACTCTGGCAACTGCTCAGTTATTATCACTGACTAAAGTTACTGCAGTTTCACTGTCTGCAAGAGAGTCCCAGGAAGAGTGTTCCAGCATTTCCCTGCCTGCCACCAACTTCAGCCGTGATGGCACCTGTGGGAAACTGGGCTCTGCTGGGCTAAGCTGTCTCTTGAGCCGTGCAGCAGCAGCACCTCCTGGCAGCACAGCACTATCAGGGACACACTCAAGATGGTTATTTAACTTCTAGCCAGTCACAGTGTCAACCATACAGCTCCCAAATGCTGAAGAATAAAGACGTAGCTTCACTCTTCGGAACAGAGGCCTCCGGGATTGTCAGATCCTCTTCTGGAGATGAAAAATCTTAGCTATAGACTGAACTGAATAAACTCATTTTCTAGCAGGTTTTTGCTGGAATGTCTGTGCTAGGTACTCCTAACCACCTACAGGAAAGTACTGTATCCACACTCTATCAGTAAGCAAAGTACAAACATTTCTAGAGCTGTATGTGCTCTAGTATTAGTGAAAAGTGACAGGCAAAAATATTTTGATAGTTAATTGTGTGTAATCATAGCAGGGGTTCTCCAATGACAGGCTCGTCAGTAAAATTAATCTTCAGAGACCACTATGGAATTAAACCACAACCAAAGTTTTCAATTACGACTGTGCTAAATGAAGCAACTAACACAAGCTTTAGGCACAAAAAAAATGGACTCATCTAAACTACTAAGTTTTCTCATTTTGTGTAGTGAAAAATAAGAACACAACAGTTCTACAAACATATGTTGCTTTAATTGGAACCTACTTTTGCGTATTAGGGTTTAGGTATTCACTCCTTGCTGCCTACATGAGGAACAGAATGGGTTACTCAGGGTAGAATAACAAGAATCTGATGTTTCTCTGCAGATTTAGAGTCTTTGCTTACTTTCTGATTTTTTCTAGGTAACATCAAGAAAAAAAATGAGACTTTTAAGTTTTGTGTTTGCTTTTGAAGTCAGTTGTGGGCAGTAAAACTCCAACACTCTTAGACAGGATTTTGTTTATCTGATAGAAGTGCAAATGCTGATAGGGAAGAATGAATGTAAATGTATCAAAATATAGCCATAAGCCTTTTCGGGACTGATGTTAAGGAACAATACTTGGGAAGGGAAACTGACACAGATTTTCACTTGTTTCCTTAATATTTTTAATTTTTGAAAAGGTACAATATTGGAGGCTCCACTACACCCATAGCAATCCTATGCTCATATTTCTTTGATGAAGGACACCCAATTCTCTTGGACAAAGTTTATGACAGACCCAGTGACTCAGTAAAGGAGATATGGACCCAGCCACAGCTCAAAGGTAAACGACAATTTCTTTTCAGAGTAGCTTTTCATTTCAGATGTCTCTCCCTTGTGCATTTTAAAGCAAGCCATTATATACTGTAACTCACTTGGTAAAAGCACCTGCCATGATCAGCTCAAGCTGTGTAGAGAATGTAGAAACAAAAAATGGGCACTTCAGCCATGTCCCTCAGTGCCATCTACAAATAACAGTTTATCACTCCTAGGAATGGCGTATGTTAGGCACAGAGGTTTGTAAATTGGTCCCCAGAAGTTTAGCCAAATACTGCGTACAGCAGCTGTAACTTGTTGCTTTTAAAAGCTGCCAAAATTAAAAGTGAATCCAGTGTTGCCTAGACTTCTAGTAATGTCTCTTCCAATACTCCCATACAGTTTTCTACGTTGTTCCCCACTACCTACCTGTGTAATCCTCTACATCAGTAGATGAAAACACCTTAACACCCCAGTTTGTCCAGAGAAGAGAAAGAAAAACACTAAATTTAGCATATCTGGGTGAGTTTAAAGCATTTGGAAATGCGTCATTCACCCCACACATAGCCTGCCCCACTGTTTGTGGAAGTTGAATGGATGCTGCAACATGCAGAAACAGAGCTCTTCAGTGCTCACAAACTTCAGTTAGAGTGCTAAGAACCCTTAAACACGGGGTTTAATTATTTTCCACTCTTAAGCTAAGACAGTAGCAAAAAAGTTAATGGTGTCTGCAGTTGTTGGCCTGGATCATGCTGAAATGGTTAAACTCTGCCACAGTCTGCAGGGTCCATCTATTTTCCCAGGCAGCCAGAGGTGGGTTGTGCTAAGGGATATGATTTCTATGGACACATTCCAGTTCCCATCAAAGAGAACGGGCAGACTCATACTGACTTCAAAGTAGCTGGATCTGGTCCTGTATTATATGTATCTACTGTGAAAAGAGTCTTCTAATGGTTATTATGTTTATAGTGAAATGAGAAGACCAAAGATGGTATGAAAATTAATTACCATGCTATTGGCTCCTCTCTTAGAATTTAGCATGAGAATTTTAAGTCATACTATTACTTACTTATAGAATGACATTTTTAGAGCAATTTAGTTTTCAAGTTATCAAGTCCTAGTTATTAGCCACTGGTCACTTTTTCAAAGAAACTAAGCTCTCAGAAAGTATCTAGCATGTTCATATATATTGAAAATAAGGTTCAAAATCCTTCCTATTCCTGTCAGCTGTTTTATGTAAGAAAATGAGATAACTTGGCTCAGATCCTAATAATAAAGGGGTATTTGTTGAAGGGTTTGGGACAAAGGCCATGTATAGCTTCGACTTACAGACTATAAAAAAACTGTGGAAAACAGCTATAATTTGTAATTTCATAAAGTGATGCCTGCATAGTTGAAGGCCAAGCTCTGTGACAGCCATGTTCCTAGAGCAGAGATGAGGGTGAAACTGAAAATGCTTCTGGATGAGCTTTGACTACTCCTGCTGCAACAGTGGAAAATGTCATTTTTCTCACCTGTCTATTCCACTATTCTGATGAGATTTGGAGCTCCTGTAAAAGTCAAAGCCACAAAAGAGCTAACAATAGTAATCATGAGCTGGCTTCTCTCCGGATGGAGCTCATAACCAGAAACTGAGCACAAGAGCACCACATAGGGAGACAGCCTTTTTTTACAGCACAGAGTCTGGGCTTGTGTTAAAAGTATTTTAATACTATCATAGGTACAAAGTAGATTTCCAAACTTCTTGGGTTTTTAATAGCAGAGAGGGAGCGAAGCCTCTATCTTGGCTTCTCTTTGCTGTATTATACAAATAAATGTTTTAAAAATGGATTCATTTCTGATGGTTTTTTTCCCACCTTACAGGGGAGAGGTACGGCTCTCAGAAGGGGCTGGTAATCCTTACCAGTGCTGTGACAGCTGGGGCTGCTGAAGAGTTTGTATCCATAATGAAGAGACTGGGCAGAGCTCTCATCATTGGGGAGCAGACCAGTGGTGGCTGCCATTCCCCACAGACGTATCAGGTAGATGAAACCAACTTCTACATCTTCATCCCCACCTCCAGATCAGTCATCTCTGCAGACAGCACTTCCTGGGAAGGGAAAGGAGTGCCTCCTCACATAGAAACACCAGCTGAAACAGCACTTGTCAAAGCAAAGGAGATGCTCAATGCTCACCTACGCAGCTCTAGCTAGTCCAGTGGAGGAACATGCCCCTAGTTCTTACAAACAGAAAGCTAGCTACCCAAATGTAAGCCCTAGGAACAAGTGGGAGGTTCATTTCAGTCTCTATGGTCAGTGATTGGGCCCCTGTACATAGCTCAGTGACTCATTTTCAACATTGCTGGTATTTTTCCCCATTCTGTGGAACCCAGCTCTTTCTGTGCATGGTTGAAATACTTCAATAATTCACTGGGGTTTCTGGATTCCTCTCCTGTAACCAAACATAAATGTTCAGTGTGTCAGTTTTTTAAGGCTTAGCTACCAATCACAGATTTCCTTTGGTCCCATAGAAAATCCCAGTTGTCAGTACTGAAAGCATGTGAACAACCTCAAAGACAGAAAAGGCACATCTTCTCCTTTGGAAATTGTGTACATTCCTATTTATACATCTTTAAAACCTAACAGTAGTTGGAAAAGTCTGTTTTCCAAACTTCAAGAGCTAAATTAAATCTCTTCTCCATTTCATCATTTAGATGTAGCAAAAATAATCATTCCCAGTCTGTCAGGGTTGCCCAGACTCCTGGTATTTCAAAGGAACACACCTACTTCTCTCCATGTCTGTCAGAGGGGAAGATGAGCAAGACAAAGGCAGTGCGTTGACTCTTTTACCCAGTGCCCAGATCAACTGACTCAAGGAAAAGAATCATATGTTTTTACTTAAGGCCAACATTAGATTGCTACCCCAAAGACAGAAGGAAAAAAAAAAAAAAACCCTGAAAAATATCTTTTCACCCTGCTATCAAGCTACATATGAAGTAATAGTGTATTCCAGGACAACTAACAAAGATATTGACATGAGCTTAATGTACAGCATTCTTTGTCTTTCCTACAATTCTTAGTTAAACATCTATCTTCCAAATTATTTAAAAATATGTGTAACTCTAATCTAGATCTCAGATTTTCTCATCTCTACAGAATGCCAGCTGTAAGGTAATTAAATTAGGGAAACGGTCTCCCAAAATTCAGTTAGAGTCCATAGTAGTTACACATTGGTGTTCATTTGCTCATTTGTAAGTTCCTGCCATTTTTTTTTTTTTATAAATTGTGTTAAACACTTGATTTCAAGTTTTTACAGGAAGAAAATTTTAAGAACTAAATAGATTTTCCATCTTTTTTATTACTTATTTGTCTTATCAACTACACTCAGTGTGATTGCTAACCTGGACTCTTTTGAGCCATTTTCATGTTCTTATTTTTATGCACTAGCTTATTGTTAAACTTCTCAGTGTTGTGAAAAATATTTTAATGAATTAAAACCCAAACAGAATTTTGTGTAAAGTGATATATGTATGAAGAATATTAAATATTCTTAATATGGAAAAAAATTGAGTAGTTAATCAATGAGTAAACAACACTAATGTATTTCTTCTAATGTCTTTTAAGCCTCTTTAATATATCAATCCAGATAAACTGCTTTGTTTTCCTAAAAACAATCAGTTGTGCTGTCATGTACAAACAATGTTAATTGTTAAGCCAAATATTTAGAAAATTTAGCCATCCATTCAAGGACAAAAAGCTACACCAAGTGGGCACAAATAGCAAATAAATTCTTCCCAGAGTAATATGGGAAATACATATATATAATAAAGATGTCTAGAAATTGGAATCCAGTTGGAAAAACAAACCATGAAGATGCAATTGCTGGTGAGTCCATTTTAAATCAATAATGCTGTAAATTTACTACAGTGATTGATTTCAGTGGAAAACTATTGTGCAACCTTAAGAAATTTTATTACTTGGCAAAATATAATTTACTATTTCATAGTACTGGCTAATTAATATTGAAACTGCCAGGCTTAACAAAGGCCAGTGTGTTAAAAGCAATTTTTCCTGTCTTCACAAACTGCTATGTCATAGTTATGCCCATCTCAATGAGTTTAGACCTCACAACACTACAGACAGTAATTGCATAGAAAATTACACTGCATTGAAAGGTCTGAATATCACAAAAGCACAAACGAAAATTAGTTATGGAAAATCCATGGTTTGTGGTTTAAATGAGAAAGTTAAACAGAAAGTTTCTAGGGAGGGACAAGCAATTTGAGAAGTGCCCTTCCACAACACAACAGGAAACGTGATGAAATTGCCACCCTTCTCTCATCTGGTTCCAGAGCTGACATGGACATTCTACAGTTCATAGCACCATTTCCTTATCATCCCACCTAGAATGACTTTCTGAATTTTAATCCTTATCCTGCTCCTTTTAAAGGCAGGAAGAAAGGAGTTGTTGTATCAGACTATCTAGCAGTATCATCTTTCTCCTTTATACAACTCTAACCAAGAAATGACAGCCAGCTTTTATTTCTTTTGTGCTGCCTTAGTCCAGTGATTTCCAAACTGTGCTCTGTAGATCCAAGGAAGTGTACAGACTGCCTTTATTAGTGAAAAATTATCTCATAAAAAACAAGTAAATATATGTTGCTGAAAAGCACATCTGAGTGTCATTTCAATGGAGAAACACATCTTCATCAGAAAAAGTTCAGGGATCAATGATCAGTGAGTCTACAAATATCCTAATCTGGCATTTCCTATTGATAAACTCATTATCCATTACAGAAACACAGCCTGCACAGCTAAGCTTGACAGCATTGTGTTGTGTCCTTTTTCACTGATCCAGAAACACATGTCATGAGAAACTGTTGTTTGATCAAAATGAACAGTTGCTAGCAGACAGGAAAAGAACCAGTCAGCTCACTACAAATTTTCTCCTCCTGTTTTAGAAACAGAATTATTTTCCCCCCTCCCTAGCATTTCTACTTGTAGAAAAGACAGAGATCCCTGCTGTAAAATCACAGAATTTCACAGGGACAGAACGGAGTCCTTCATTTCTTCACAAACCCCCTGCCTTAGTGAGTGACTTCCTTCCAGCAGGATTTCATCTGCACCAATTTAAATTTTCAGACTTCTAGACATAAGAGGAAATAAGCTTCCAGCATGACTCAATTATAGGAAGTTTGTTTTTCTTTGTCTCGTTAGGCTTCCTTCTGCCTGTTCAATATTTGGTTCACTCAGCTTTAATATGAATATTTTCATTTAAAGAAATGAAATCTGCAAAAATTTTGGATAAACCCCCTGGTTTATGTAACCCAGTTTAGATGAGACACTCAGTTAAACTTGAGACACATAAAAGACTTTCACTGTGCCTGCACAAGGAGCTTTACACAAGAGCTGGTTTTACACATAGGGAACCAAGTTCAGGTTCTGTTGGTATCTGTGTGGTTTTGCACTGATACCAGCACAGATGCAGCAGGCAACAAGACGTCATATTGTTTGGCTGTGTGTGTAAATGGTTTGCTGTGTGTCTAAATACGTCTTAGTTCACAAAACCCTTTACCTCAGAATAAGAACCAATCTGTTAATGCAATCTTTATGCTGATGGCTACCTACTGAAAAAACAAGGGCAGTATTGCCCACACTGCCTGCAACAAGTGAGAAATCCTCAGTCTTTACATACCAGGACCAAAATGCACTGCACTTGAGCTGGAGGAGGTGAGGAAAGTACCAGAAATAAAGCTTATTAAAGTACCAGAAATAAAGCTTATTAAAAACCTCTCCTCGTTTCTACATTTTGAATCAGCTCTGCCACTTTTCGTAACTGGTCCTCTCGCCTTTCTGTGCACAGAAGGCATTCCTACATTGCTCAGCATCACAGTATATGAATTGCTGTGGCTGAGATAGGCCCACAAGGAAACAGGGTAAGAGTTCCTACCTTTTCTTTTTTCCCAAAGAAAACAACTCCATGACATAAAGGGAAGCTATCTCTCCCTGTAACCTTGCTGCCTGCTTAAGCCTCATACCATAAGCAGAGTGAAGAAGTTTGATTACCGATGAGAACTCTAAGGAGGTAGGTCTAACACACCATTTTAAGGGGTTTTGAGACTTAGCATCTGTTTTTCAGTGGCTGATTTTCTACACTTTGTCCAACACAAAATCAGTGAAACCAGTAAGATTTGGTGCTCCTTCATTCCGATCTAAATTATACACCAGGTGTAGTGCACTGGAAAAACAGGCATTTGGAGCAGGGTAATGCTGAAGGGATGTGCCAAAATAATACTGGGGAGCATTATACAGCTGGTCCTGTCTTTTTCCAGAAGAAATCTGAAGCTAGGTTTCTAATCATAAAACTGTTAAGAAAACATGGCATCTTTCAGTAAGTACAGAAGAGAACATTTTGCAGTAATGGTACCAAAAAATCTTTAGTCTTATTTATACTGGGCCAGGCTGATCTTAAAGTAATTAATGTAAATCAGGAGTAGCAACATGGAATTATTCTGGATTTGCACTGGAATAAATGAGATCACAATCTGGCCTAAACTACTAATGGGAAATATAACCCTGACCACATATGAATGCAGTTACACCACAGAGTCCTTCATTACACTTTATGGACACTGACTTCACAGTAAACTGGCTGGCACCCAGGTGGAGTGAAATTTGGCCCATTAAACTTTGCCATAAATATATTCCTTACATAGTAAATCTTATTGGACACAAAATAGAGATGGAAAGATTACAAGGAAACCACATCATCCCCTCAATGCAAGGTTGTTCCCTGTGCTCCATGTTTCAAAGTCTTTGTTCATTTTGGTTTTTAATGACTCGAGTGAAAGAGCTTCCACCACAGAACCTGGAAAGCTGTGTTACAATCCAACCAGAACTGTCTTCTGAACTCAAAGGCATAATGTAGCATTTTTATCACTTTATGTTTCAAAAATAAAGCTGGGGTGCACAGCCAGTGATTTATATTAATAGGAAACAGCCATGTATTAATGTTCAACAGCAATATATTGGGAAGAATACAATCTCCTGACTTACAGAAATCTCCCAAGAGATGACAATGAGTGTAGTATGTTGGTTTCAATTGACAACCTGTCAGTCTCTCTTTTATTGTTCAGATGTGTTTACTTGCTGATACTTTCATTATCAAGGTAACTCAAAATTTTGTCCAGTATACAAAAACCACGGGAGTGTATCATCATTATGGTGGAACACAGAGAACATATTGAAATGTCCTTTACTCTCAGCTGGGAAATCAGTGGTTTCTGATCATTCTCTGTCTGAAAGGGAATAATAGCCTTCGATGAGGCAGGTGAGGTTCAGAGACAGGCCACACAAACATAAGACAACCTGAAAAAATCCTATACAAGAGCAGGAGAAATTATTGCTTGAAGAACACAGTGTCATAAACTATCAAAATCAAGCCCCTAAATGGATTTAAAAAGTAATTAAAGGCTCCAGTAACAATAGACAGTGTTTCCTACCACCCAGAGCAGTATAAATTTATCTGCTGTTGAGACTCAGCAAAGCTCAAAACAAAGTAGATGACAAAAATGTCTCATGGACAGGCAAGAGAAAGAATATGCCACTTTCTTTTTTACAAAAGTTCTAATTGGCCCATGCAGAAACCAGAGGATAGTCAAGCTGGTGTAATGCAGTGCAACTCATGTAAGCCTGTATCATTTTGTGAAGGCCATTCCTCTTCTAGAAGTTATCAGAACAGAGCCTATCATCCACAATTAAAGTGTGCAGATTCTATCTATCAGTAGCTAATTGTAACTCAGATACCCTAACTGCTTCCTTTGGTATATCCAAAACCTGAAAACCACAGGCTAAACTCTACTCCCGTCAGATCTGCATGCCTACTAAAGTCACACAGATGTTAGAGTATTTGCTTCCTGTCTACAGAATAAAGTTGACAACAGGTCACATTTTGATACAGACCCAGGTTGATTTCTCTGTGTAAAAGGTATTTCAAAAGCAGTAGAGCCTAGAACAGAACTTGGATATTCTGCGTTACAAGTCCCATCCTCTTTGGCAGTCTGCTGCTCAGTTGTTGACAATCATAGATTTCAAACAGTCTTAAATTCAGGTCCCTTTCAAAGCCAAGGAGATGGTAAGATGTCAGTTTTTAACTGCAAAATTTGGTAAAAGAGCTGATTCAGCTAACATAAAGGAGTAAGAGTCCACCAATGCTGCTAGAAATAGTAACTTATTCTCTTTTAGCATATAAGCTCTGATTTTTCTAGTGCTTAAAGGTTCCTCATTCAATGAGGTGGTTGTTATTTCTGTATTTACATTGTGCTGCACAGACACCAGCAAATCAAATATAAGCAAAGAAAACTCTGTTTGCATAACTATAATTCTGTTCCTTACTCTGCAAATCAACACTGCATGTGGATTCATTTCACTATTTTATTTCCTCAAAAATAGGTTGACAAGGGCTAGGTTGAGTTTTCAAAACTTAAAACCCACTCAGACTCTTGTAAACATTTTATATTTTTTTCGCAAAGCATCTATTATAAATTATTGTAAACAGTGATTTCCTGAAAAAAATTAATGTAAACTCAGAAAGAAATGGATATACGTGAACCATCATTCCCTTCTTCATCCAACCTGCCCGGTCCCTTGGTGACATCTGTCTGCACAGCTCTAATTATGAGAAGTCATGTGCCGGGATAAATGATGGCGTTCTCGGAAGTACTCATGGCAAATGGGACACGTCAGCTTCTCCTCTCGTCTCCTCTTGCACTGAGATTC
Organism: Rhagologus leucostigma; assembly: GCA_013397725.1. Taxonomy (NCBI): domain Eukaryota; kingdom Metazoa; phylum Chordata; class Aves; order Passeriformes; genus Rhagologus; species Rhagologus leucostigma. Next base: position 605,619 of record VZTD01000532.1, read on the forward strand.
AGTTGAGGAGTATTCTTTTTTGTGATGTGACCGCATGTGGAAGACTAAATCAGATGTCATGCGAAAGGACAGGTTGCATTTGGCACACCAGTTCTGCGCAGCCACTCCAAAGGATGTGAAGGTGGGGGGAAGAAGAGTCAAGGAAGAAGAGGAGGAGGAGGAGGAGGAGGAGGAGGAGGAAGTGGTGGTTGTGTTTTGTAACTGTCCTCCTGCTTGCTTGGGCCACGGTTCTGAGGTATATGGGAAAACATTGCTCCGAGTGATGCTCGTCTGCAGCATCTGAGCATTACACAAATCACTGACAAAGAACTTGGAATTGAGAAGAGTGCTGCAGCACATGATGTCTGTGGTGGCAATGAAGCCAGACAGCTCCCCCAGGCTCTTTGCTGACTCACTCATGGGATGAGAAGAATTTACTGCAGCTCTTTCCGTTACACACTTACTGGGTTTGCTGAAAGCACTTTTCTGTTCTCCTCGAGCTCTGGTGGGCCAAACAAAGGAGAATGCACTACCAGAGGAGTTCAGCAACACTTCCTTTGATACCTGCTCTTTACCAAGTGGGACTGTGCCATCCTCCTGTTCTGGCTCCTGCAGTCTCTCACTCCTCAGCTTCTCTTTCATCCTCCTGACCTCAGTGAAAGCACTCTGCTTCTGCTCTAAAGCATCCTTCCTAGCTGTCTGCCTCCCTGAACTAAGCTTCCAGAAAGAACCAGCCAATGCATGCTCTCCCCCAACCTCTTCCTTGCCCCCACAGTTACGTTCCTCAGTCAAGTTATTGGTTTTCTCCAACAACACTGTTTTCCTGCTCCTGTTGTTCTCAGCCTCTTCAGATTTTGCTCTCCTTTCTCCAGTAAGACCATGTGCATCATCTTTACAAGCTGCCATTTTGACTTCCAGGTCCCTTGCCAGACTGTGGAAATTCGTGGTCTGCTCAGCTAGGTTGTTCTTTTCAGTTTTAGGGTACTGGAAGTTTCTCCATAGCAGAGCGCTCTTCTCTGGGACACAGAGGAAGCGGACATGGGACAGATAGGAATGTTCACATTTAAAGACTCGGTTGCATTCTTGGCATCTCAACTCTGCAGAAACAGACAAGTGATCAGTTTTGCAAAGGTGGAATCATGGATGGATGCAGATCCTGATCCTGTCATTGACACAAAAAACCAGAAACACCTCTTGTGTCAAACAAGGTTACACATGGTAAAACTAATGCCAGTGCAAAATCAGGTCCCTTCCTGCTATGCCAAATGGTTCACTCTTATTTGCTTCCGTGCTTGCATGCTACTGGCAGAAATTATTTCATTTAGACTCTCAAGCCTAGATTTTATTACATAAAATGTAATTACATTACATAAAAGTACATTAAATGGCCAGGACACCATGATCCAGATAAAACCATTTAGACTTTATAATGATTTGAAGTCTAAACCCAGATTTAGGTCTACATTTCTTAACTAAGTCACTGGCTTTAATTCAGGACAAATGTTAAATGCTATATATCCAAGCAATAATGAGTTTTAGACCAGGATTCAAAGATTTTGACATGAGCCTCTATTTTTAGGATACTCCGGAAGTTTAATACCATTCATAAATCATCTGACCTTAATGCCTGAAGCCCTTACTCATGCCCATTTGGCAAGCTGTTATATGCCTTAAGGCACAGATGTCTGTGGCACAGAAAATGATGTTCAAAGTGGAACAATGCCAGTGATGGGCAGGAGGAATAAGGAACGCTCTTTCCTTTTGGTCTTCAGACCTACTGCACCTCTGGTTCACCGGGATGGTTGATTGCCCATAAACAGATGATACAAAATTCAGCAGTCAACACAAATATGGCACATCTTAAACTATATCCATGCTACATAATTTCACAACACAGCAGTTTTAAAATGCAAGTGAAGCCACACAGCACCTGAGCCCTGGGATACATAGGAAAGTTCACAAATTGGTTGGGTAGAACTAAAAATTCCTAATGTGGAACTCAGCACAGCTTAGTTCACTTTACAAGCTACAGAAGCTGAACTTTTTATAAGAAAATAAGGCTGCTGAAATGGGTGGAACATTATACCTCTGAGATTACAGTCGTGAGTCTAGATATAGTGTTTCTTGTGCAAGCAACACTCTTCCCTGGCAAATCCAAAGGGCTGGCAGTGTGTGTCTACACAGAAACTAACAGAATACACTGAAACCAACTGGAATTATTTAGTCAGTGCTATGAATGTGTCTGTATTAATTTAACACTAATTTACAGACAAGCACATTACCATGTAAATTCGCTAACTCATATCTTTACCAACCTATACCTTTACCAACCAATCTATATAAGCTGTTTGAATCAACTAAAGGGAATATAGAAATGGTTTTGTTCCAGTCTAACTAGATAAAGTTTAGAGCAAATGACAGCTGGAGTCAGACTTGGCATGCACCTGACTGACTTGCCCGATGTCTCTGTAACCTGGATTTTTAGTTTTGTAACAACTTCCAGGTCAGTTTCTTTTGGAGCAATGAATTTCCAGCAACATCTCCAAAATGAAAGCTTGCCATTTTCCTCATTTCCACTGTGTCCCACACTAAATAGGCAGACTGTGCTGTATGCAGTGCTGTTAGGTTTGTTATGTATTTTTAAAGCCCTGTTCATTTACAAGATTAAAGCTGAACACTAGCCTATACCTGATTTCTCAGTGAGCTAAAAAAGGCCTATTTCCAACTGATACTTTAGACTTTTAGGATTCCAAGTTATCCAAGTGCATAGATTTCCATTGCAGAGCTCAAAAATTTCAGCATGAATCCCTAATGCACCATCCTCTGCTAGAAAGTAGCAATGAGAATGGCATTAAAAACTGCAAATTGGTTCTTGCTCTGTGCCTCCAGCTCAAACCCCAAAGCAAAAGGCCTTTTCTCTTAGCTGACCAGCTAAGGATTTAGACAGGTTTTGTATTACAAGACAACCACATACTAAAGATACAGACTCACTTCTGTCCTCAGTGACCCCTGCAGTCAGCAATTTGGTACTTACCATTCTGGGGACTCTGAGCTTTTATCTCATTGAAACCCAAGAGGCTGGAAAGCTCCTCATCATACCAGACAAGCAGTTCCTCATTTTTATTGATTTTCCTGATGGAGCGATAGTATAACTGACTGTTTTCTAAGTAAGCTTCCAAGTTCTGCTCCTTGCTATTGGCAGCTGCTTGCACAAGTCTCATCCAAGGCAGTCCTGTGGGACTGTGCACAGCTGTAACATCTACCTGTGAGACAGGACACAAAGAAGGGAAGTTACAGGTCTTGAGGCCTAAAGCAAGATTTTCATCCAATTCAAGAACAAAGCCTGTTTTTTGCCTCACACTGAGCACATCTGACAAAGCTGTGAGCCCAATACATCTGCCAGAGTCACCAAATCCAAAGGCATCATAGGGAGAAGGCTTCCCCGGAGTGAGGGCTGAGAGCTCTGGGAATACAGCTGCATGGGAGGGAGCAGGAGACACCAGTGCTCATGTCTAACCTCCCATGGCAATGCCAGGCCTGGTATGTTGGTCAGTCTCTAGCCCTGCCCTATGCAGACCATCCCATGGGACTGTGCCAGGTGTGGATCACAGAGGTACAGGAGGTGTGATGCCCTCTAAGAAGGGGTCTCAATCCCGTGGGAAAATGGGATACGAGTCAGGAGATGTGTGAGTGCTGTCACTTGGGGGGTGAGAGATGTGCAGACTCCTGTACCAGTGCAGTGTGAAAATGGGTATGAACATGCACTCAGGACAGCTGCATGTGGAGTTTTTCACTGACATAAGAGGATATGGATCAGGAGGTGTAAGAAAAATCATGGTTATTTCATTCAATACCCAAAGTAGACATCTGCATATCTGTTTGGCTAGATTACATAAAATACAGATTTTAATATATACAACTAAGAAGCACTTATATGATCTCCTTCTTTTTTCAGAAATAAAACTACGTATTCCTTTTTTTACGTTTGCTAGATTAATTAAATTCATTTCAAGGTATCTAAACAGCTAAACCTCATCAGATCAGTATTTTTTGTTAAATAATTTCTGAGAGTTGCAAGTGATCGATTTACTTTCAATTTGTGTGCATTCAGAAATACCAAAAAAATTAAGTTAAAAAACGTTTCTCAGGTTGTAAGGTCAGGCATTAAGAAGTCAAAAAAATAATATTAAGTCCATTGCTCAAATTTCCGTTCTGTGTGTGTATTACAGCATAGTCCTAAATCACATATAATTTTTACTCCTGAGTCATTTAGTCACAGGTTGACCAAGAAATAATGTAAGTACAAAACATTTGGCTTTGTCTTCCTCATTCAGTGTGTGACTCCAATCTTAGTTACTTTCTTACACTGAATAGGGAATGATTTACTGGTTTATAGGTTTTTCCTTGGTGTTTACCACAGCATATCTGTGTTCTTTGCAATATTTGAAAGACGGGGAAGATTTTCATCGCTTGAAGGCTGAAACACAGGGCTATCAAGGGCAACATTTATAGGCACAGAAAACCTCAGCTAATTTTTGAAGCACTAAGTCATTGTTTAGAAAGGAAGAAGTTCGAAAATGAAAAATGTCTAATGACAAGTATGATCTAAATTTCACCCCAAGCAATGTATAGTTCTTTTGTTTTCCACTAATTGCAGGGCAGCCATTCATTCATGTTTGGTACCAGAAACAGTATTTTGGCTAATTATTTCTCTGGTTTTAACTGACTATTACCTACCATGAAAAGTTTGATCACATTAGTAGCTTGGATACAAGAATGAAACATTAAGAGACCATTAGGATAAAAGTTAATTAGTGTAAGAGAGAAAACAAATTAGCGTGCCCTGTAACTGGTTCTCTCTAAATGCAACGGTAATTAACAATGATTGAGAAATACAAGTGTCTGACAAGAACACCCACCCACACATGGTGGCTGTAAGAAACAGCTATGACAGAGGCTGTCATATTTCAGTTGCTGTGTTTCAGATATACCGAGCAGCCACCCGGTGCTCTAAGCAAAGTCAAAGAGAGCACAGCTCCGCCATGAACCAGGACTCCAGGGAAAGAGCTCAGTGAGCTTAAAGTAGGTGAGGAGGAGTACCAAACGTAAGATAAGATCTGGGTGCTGCCAACTAGAAGCATGAACCAGCTTTAGTTTTTTCGTGTGTTTAGAGACACTATAAACCCGGCAAATCCACCCTCTCCTGGAGATGTCGATCCCTCAGATGGATCCTTTGCACCCATATACGAGGTAAGGGCTTCACAGTCCAACATCTCAGTCACAGACAGGCTATGGAGGCAACGTGGCTCCCTTGGGAGATGCTGGAGAAGAGAGAAAACAAGGCTCTTCCTTGAAACCCCCAAGAAGCTGCAAGGGGCACAGGAACTCAGCTGGAAAGAACTACCTGTGCCCATGGCTGCCAAGGCATCTTCTTTGCCCAAGCGTACAAATTGGGCCCAGGAGCGCAAATTAAGGTCTCCAAGAAAATGAGAAAAAAAAAAATGACAAAGTCTCTCTTTGGTCTAAAAGCTCAAGATGATGAAACTCTTGTTAGAAATAATATCCCCCAAAGTCTTGTAGGAGTACTGACGAGCTGTGATGAACAGAAATCTCAGTTGCAATGAATCCACCTTGCCAAACTATTCCTGTGTGTATTCAGTTTGTACTATAGCCAGCATAGCAAAACCCTTTCTTGTTTTGCACTCAGTGCCATGATGACAACATAGTATCATGACTGAATTTTTAATTAATTACTACACACAGAGTTAGGAGCTTAATGGTAGTTCCTGATTTCTGGAAGGTTTACTCTTAATTATGAGTAGTTAACAGGGTATGGGACTACCGATTGCATCTGAAACAGCTACTTGCACAGAATTTCATGTGTTTACTGCCAAAAGACAGAGATCTGAGCCAACTCAGGCATCCAATTTCATTGCTGCATAGCAATTACTTAGCTCAAGTGTAGAAAAACACTAAAGCCATCCCTCTAGTGAGGTCTTCCAATGTAGAAAACCTTTGAGGCTCTCTCTACAGTAATTCAAAACTCCCAGGAGAAATATAGAAATATTCCAAAAATAAAGCCTCATTTCAGGACAGGTCTCTCTCCAAAAAGTTTGCTGGTCTCCTGGAGTACTAATAGCACTGTCCAAGAAAGCAAACTTGTGCCAGAAACTCAAAACAGTCAGATAAACCCTGAAGCATCTTCTTCTCTTTCTTAATTTGTTTAAAGCAGAAGTGTAGAACAGGTATCTCCCAACAACTGTATCTTCCATATTACACATATGCCCTGGGATTTCTCTCCTCCAGAGCACAGAAATCTTACGCAAACCTGGATCTCTCCCAGATCCATTCATGCCATAGAATGTGGGAAATTTGCTTTCCTCGCATTGTAAAACACCTCTCTGTCTTCATCTAGACATGTGGTGACTGAAAGGCACCCTCAGACCCAGAAAGCCAGGGTAAGAGGTCAGCATGATGAAACAAAAAAAAGTGGGGAACTAGAGCTGGAGATTTAACAGTCCATCACAATCCTGGGGTTTCTGCCTTCCCCACAGTGATTGAAAAGCGTAGCTGTAACACCAACATACATATCCAAGGTAACTTGAGGAGGTCCATGTCCTAATAGCGGTTAAGTTGTGGCTGCCCAAAGATTGTGTGGACTAGTTGCCTGACTGCCATTGTGGTTTCACTTTTAAGGATAACTGAGCACACTGGGTTAGCAGCTGCTCAGATCCGTAAAAAATGCTGTGAATGTACTACCTGCATGAATCAGTGCAATGCCAGAGTCTTCCCCCTCTGTTCTCACAGGGCTGTCACAGCTCCAGATAAACCTCCTTTGTCCTGACAAAACCTGAACTAGAGGTTAATAAACTATTTGTCCCTCTTCTCCTCTATTCCATGCCAGATCTGAAGCAGGTCATCAATCATCAGCGTAGAAATGGGACTTTGTATTCTTCCGGCAAAGGAAACAGTTTTCCGTAGGTCCTTCCAGTCTACAGCTCATAAATTAGATGCACTGGCTACTTCTCTTTGAAGGAGCTGTTACTTGTGCTGAACAAAACAAAAACCTGCCCCTTGCATCCTTCTCAGCGATGGTGTAACTCTTTTTGATAGGCCTAACAATAAACATTGTTTTCTCATACCTTAAATACATAGTGGATGTTCCGTCTATCAGAACACTTGAGAGCAATGAAAGCTACAGTGTCCAGCAGGGTGTTCTGGAGCATGCATGGTCCAAAAACAACTTCTTCAGGGATGTCTTGTGTAGTATGAACTGTAGCCAGTATGTCTGGAAAATGGTGATGCACAAGCTTGTTGTCACTTGTCCAAAGGAATTTAGGCAAAGATGTAAGTTCCATTATAAACCTGTAAAAAACACAAGAAATTACATTTAGCATAGAGATATAAGTGGAAGGCGGCATCACTACTTGAAACACAAAGACTTCCAGGAGCTGTAGGTGAATTATAAGAGTATGCCAGGACATTGCTGGTTACAGCGTTTACAGCTTTATTAACATCCAATTCAGAAAGAGAAAGATTACTTTGACTAAACCAAAATCTTAGGTTTGTAAACAAGTGAATTACTCTTCCTGGAATAGGCAGACAGCCCAAGAGTTCAACTGCTGCTTCTACAAATAGAAGTAAGAAGCTTTGGGAACAATAAGCAAAATCTGCAGTGAGTAGAACTCAGCATATTCTTATTAAGCATATTCCCAGATATCCTTATTAGTAGTAGTTTGTAGAAGTGTGAACAAAGGTAGAGAAAGAGAACAGCAACAAAAAAAAGCATGACTTTTTGAAACACATTTTGAAACAGCTGTGCTTTTTTCACTTAAGTGCAACATCAGTCTAGATTCTGGTTAAGCTGCTACAAAACCAGGAATAATCCAAGTCCTGAGTCTATCCAACCAGAATGCACAACATTTGTGGCAATTCCTGAAAAGAATTATTTTCATCCCACCTTAAAATATATGTTATCAGCTGTTGTTGAGAAAATCAAATCAGATTATGACTCTTTGCATAGCGATACTCCTAGCACAACGTTAGTAGAGATTGCTGTCTTTAGAGGATGAATTTTCCTGCCCTGAATGTAGAATAATGTATTTGTCGTTGCAGAGGCAACTTCTGCAATATGAGCAATAATCTGAGAACTCAATACGCAGCAAGGAGACAGGCTTGAATTATTTGTCATTCTAAGTCTCTCTAGGTTTCTAATTAAGATATTGCCATCTCCAGCTCCCAGCTGGAGGTCATGGAAAACCCCTCATTTACGCCATCAAGAGCTGGATCAGCTCCATTAGGCAGAGAAAATTAAAGAGAACAGCAACAAGCCCTGACGAGGCCTTAGCCTAATAAATACTGAGATAGAAGGGCTGAAGATCTAGTCTAATCTTTCTCACTCTCTGCCAACAGAATTGATTTGTTATTCACTGACTCATGACTTAAACTGAAGTGGTATGAAGTGCTCAGGAGAGTTTCACTGATTTAACTAAATCAATTTCTAAATCAGTGTAGTTAATTCAGTATAATTTATTCCTTGTAGGCAAGGTCTAAGACCCTACCCTAAAAATATGAAAATATATGGTCATACATTCAGTATGTAGTAATCATCAGAAGGATGAAGGCCTAAACCACACAACCAAGGCAGAGTGGGAGAATATACCTCCTCTATCCAACCTCAAGCATCCCTAAAAGTCAGTATGACAACAAAGTTTGCTTGTTTCTAAGTGACTTGTTAACTTAATCTGTGATCAGACAAAAAATCCCCCAAACCTATGTGCGTAAGTGCCCAAGTCTCAAAGTGCCACTCTAGCAGCTGTGGAAGCACAGAACTCAACTCCTGCATGGAAGGGTCACTTTTCTGAAAAGTTGTGTAAAGGATGCACTGGGATTACACAGCAGATGGGACTGTCACCGTCAGCCTTGCGCCAAAAAGTTTGGACACTGCAAGATCCCTCTTTTCCAATCATTTGGCGAATGCACCATCTAGTGTCACATCTCAGCATAACACAGTGTCCCACGACAAAGCGAAGCACTACAACCCCCAGCCCCTGGTGCTGTCGGTGTGTTGAATCGCCACAGCTTCTGAGCAGCCTGTCAGGCAGGAATCGTTTCTCTCAGGAGTGGGCCATTCCCTCTGCCGCGCTCTGCTCAAACAAGAGGTTAGGTGCCTCCACGGGTACTGGGTTCGATAGGGTCTGGTCAGGGTTATGTCAGGAAGGGAGAGTAATTTAAATCTACAGTGTCGGCTTTTTACAGTGTTGGCTGAAGATGTGCTGCTGGTACTTAAGAGTGGAGAGTGGGGATAGTCTACATCATCATTAGAAGAAAAAGTATGAATCTTTTTCTACAGTCTCCAAATAGCATGAGAAAGCTCTTCCCTCTGCATCCACAAGATTTCAGATTCTGTTACTGAGCCAAGTTCATCAGCTGAGGGATAACAACAAGCAAACATGACTGTACTGCTTTCAAAAACGAGCTGCTACCTCTGCAAAGGGATGTGCTGCATCCTGTGGGTTTTCCAACCTGCCCTTGCTCAGGGGTCTCCATTCCAAAGTGCAGATTCATCCAGGGCACTACTGGAACAAGTCCTGCCTCCTGCACAGGTGAAGGGTGGTAGGGGGTTCTCTGGTGCCCTTACCACGGAGAACTGAAATACTGACTTCCTCAAAAGTAAAGACTGAAGCTTGAGACATGACTTGAAAGAAAAAAATTAAACTGATTTACTTTCTCAGCTCTCTGGTGGAGCAAAGGAAACAAAACAGATAAGCTGAAGGGAAGTAAAAGGACCATGTACAACAGGAAGAAGAGGTGAAGAGGAGGTATCTACAAAAGCTTCACAGGCATCACTGTAATATTATCGCTGGATTGTGCAACCCAGCAGCTGCAGCATGAAAGAGGGTACCCACAGACAACCTAGGTAATGCATTTTTACATTGCAGACTTTCTAAAATTACTTTTCAAAATGACTTTTCAATGGCTGTTGCTGTTAAAGAAATTTATCAGGCTGTGTGGCACTTTTAAAGAAAGTTTACTAACACAGATTTTACCTTTGTCCCATGAGTCTGAGGGTAGTGGTGTCTGGAAAATGCACACAGAGATGCCTTTTCAGCAAAGCTCAGGAAACTTTAGCAGTATCCCAAGCCTAAATCCACATAGTGCTCTTCCCCCAGGAAGTCCAGTCAAATACTCAGTGACACTTTACAGAAGTAAATTGCAACAGAGTATGGGCACAGTGCTGCCGAGGGCCCTAGCCAGCTCTGCTTTTCTCAGTCCTGGCTCCACTCACGGCAAACCCAGAGACAGCCGAGGAATGACTGTGTGCAACGTCAGGTCCAACTGCTGCCAGAGGGCATCTGCTGGATTCTCAGAGAGGGTCAGCAGGAGTGTGTCTACACTGTGGCATCTGCCAGTGCAGAAGGTGGCTGTGTAATAGTCCATGCAAACTCATACCTTGAAACCACCACCAGAGATCTCAGAACTGCTGAAATACAGCAGCACCACTCACAGCACTCAAAACAGACAGTGGAAATGAGCTAGGAAAAAAAAAAAAGAACATGGGTAAGTAGGCCAAAATATAAATCTGAAATACCCCTCAATTTGGATGTAAGCTTGAACCTCTTCATGTTTTTCATCTGGTTATAATCTAAAGCCAAAACTTCAGCCACAGCCAAGATGCTTGAGAGTTTTTTTGATAAAACCTTCCTTAGGTTTTCAGGAACTTCAGACTTGAGCCTGAATGAGAATTCTACACCAAACCATGAACCCAGTACCTGAGCTCTTGTCTAATTATAAAATCTGGTTTCAATGCAAATCTCACATCTTTGCCAACAGTCTTCATAGCCAAAAGAAATTAATTAAAAACCTACAAATGGAGTCACAATGAGAAATGGAGAAGGTATACTAGAATGCCTGGTATTTTAATTCGACAGGCTGAAGTAGGTGAATTGCTCACATTCTTCCTTGTGAGTGAAGAGAGAAAATTCTCGTAACAGAGAATTCCCCATTACTTCACCCAGCTGATTACTCTTGTCTTAATGCCATTGATTTCCACATTTTGGCTACCTCCTTTAAGGAGCAATAAATCTGCTGTGCCTTCATTTCTTACAGATTCACTAGCTGTTGTACACATGACTTCATTCACTCTTCTTCTACTGTGCAGCAAGTTTACAGGAGTCTACCATGAGCTTCATTGTGAAGGTCATATCTTCAGCTCTGTACCCTGCAGGCAATGATATGCTTGCCTCAAACTGCCAGTGCTGGGAGTGCCATTGCTTCCCAGAGACATGATCCCCCTCATACAACACGATCTTTCTATTCTCACTCAGGTTCTGCATAAGCAGTTCCTATCCCTCTGGGATCACCCACAGACGTCTCTGAGAGGCTGAAATAAAATGAATATTTATAGTGCTTTAGTAGCACATTAGACTCAGATCACCTGTTAGACGATGGGTACTCTCCATATTCTATCTGTCACAGATGTGAATTCTTCATGTGTATGGGTTTAGGGACTTGCTGTTTAATGGACTCTTCATCCCCCAGAGAGTATCTGATACACATATACCATGTCCCTGAGTGATGGATTTTGCATCTTGATTTCTGAGAAGTGTGACAGATCTGTCAAAGAACAAGGACCTATGGGCAGGCAACTCCCTATGGATTATGCAATTGTGAATGTTCCATTAAAAAGCACATGAAATAGACGGTGCTCACAGCAAACGCTCCCAGCCTGCTTGCCTCTAGAGCAGCGCACAAATTGCTAGTTACCTTTTGGTTTCCAGAGTGTTCTTCCAAGCTGGAACTCTGCAGATAGCCCTCTCCTAGTCTCTCCCCATTTCCTAGCATTTGTATCGCATCTCATTAACCGATCAGGCTTACAACTTCTGCCTTCCTGAAAAATGTTTACATAGCTCCTGCATCTCACGAGAAAAACATGCTTCCAGAGAGGAAAAGAAAGGAATTTTCAGATCCCTGGTTTTCTACTGCATGGCCTTCAGATGTCACTGCAAGCTCTTCTAAGAATTGTCTGGAAATACCCAAACGTAGAAAGACCAATTTGAGCAAGGACTCCCCTGCATCCTATTTTCAGAGGACTTGACCCAATTCTTCTTGCCACAGCAACCACATTGAACTGTGGCATCGTTTGGAGCTTCTTAGTGGCCAAAATGGCACTGGTAGCCCTGCTTAATATTATGATCAACTATGCAACTGTGAAGGAAACAAATGAATCTTATTTGCAAGAGGGGAACGTTTTCAGCCAGAAGTTATTTAGCTAGTTCAGCTCTTCACAATCAAAACCAAAAGCAGATAATAAAAATCTGTTTCTCTAAAATTAATTTGATTTTTAAAAATGTCAATAGCTTCTTCTATTTCACCTTTACTTCCATTTTAACTGTAGATTAATTTGCATATAGGTATTTCACTTTCAAAGCAATTACCCTATTTGGAAAAAAAAATGGCACAGAAGTTACTCATAAAAAATAACTGAAAGTATTTGATCCTTGAAAGCATCATCCCACAGTCTTCCCAACCATTTTTATATCTACTCCAGCCTTTCTCCAGAGCAGGGGTTAATGTAAATGCTATAGCTCTGCATTTCCCATGTCAACAAAACTGAAAGGAAAAGAAAAAAGCAACCCAGAAATATTAAATACCAGAGCCATCATTTCCTTCACCTTTTAATTGACTCCTTTCTGCTCCAAAGTGTGATGGCATTTTCCCTGAAGCACATAACCTGTGACTTTGTGCCAGTACAGTCCTGTGGCCGCTGCCAAAACTGCCTTTGATTTCAATAGCAGGTCTGTCGGCCTGAGGAATCCACGATGAGACGTGCAGTGTCATGCACAATAAACTACAGATTAATAAAGGAATTGAGCTGATGCAGACAGAGTGGTTCTGTCTGCAGCATTTATTATTTTCTGTTGTTATAAGGAACTGAGGATTCTTAACATACGAAGGAAATTTCAAGGGAATACGAGATAGAAAAGTGAGAAAATCTATTCTTGGGTTTTATACAATTGGCTTGCCTCTGTGCCAGGTTTTCTTCTCTCTTTATTTAAGTTGCGAACTGCAAAGGAGAAAAATCAAAACTAAAACTGAAGGAAACTGGTAGGAAATCAAAAAAAAAAGGAGAATTCTTGTTTTAAAAAATAAGTAATTCCAGAACCCACAAAATAAATCCTGAAACTAGAACCCGTTTCCTAAATTGAATTACAAGCTGAGAAGTCCTTTAAAAGCATGAAAAGTCTAAACAAGTAATTTCTTTTAGCTCACTGCTACTGCAAGACAGAGCTTATTTGCTTCAGCTCGGGTGCAGGTCAGGTCTTTTTGAGCATGAAGTGGTTTCTTTGCACGTTCACTGCTGAAAATTCCACACACATGAAGAAAACTGTACAAAAACACTTGCAGATATAGCTATGTGCTGCCATTCCCAGAGTGTCTGGGATGAACAAAGCCATCTGGGGGTTTGCTACCCCTCAGACAGACATTATACCCCTAGCAGAGTATGCAAAGGTCTTGGGTTACCTTGGAAAGGAAAGAATTTCTCTGGATTTTAAGAAAAACTACTCATATGTCACTCATTCCTGAGTCTCAAGTTTAGCAACCTGTCCATCTTCGAGATGGACATAAGACAATACACTCTGAATTTGAGCTTTGACTGTGCTCTTTCACCTTCTCATTTTTACTGGTCACAAATTTGGATCCCAGCAGTGATTCTGCAGAGAAGCAAGAGGGCAACTGATCCAAAGAGGTCCCTTTCCTGCCAGAGAGCCACGTCCCATCCATGCATTAAGAACAGCCCAACTAGCACGGATAAAGTAAATGAGAGAAATGACAATAAAACCTGGGGAGACTGGAATCTTTTTTTTTGCTACAGCTACTTTGCAGGGCTACAGATGGGGCGTATTTTAAATACCTCTCTTCTCAGTTCCTCATAGCTCTTGATGTACTCCTCATCTGACATATCCCCTGGTTCTCCTGGCATGATTCAGTCATGCTTGCCTGACTTGCTTACCTGAGCTAGGCATCTGGGAAGAAGCAGAAGGAAATACAACTATGCATCAAGGAGGAATTTGCTGACTGCAGAGATGAACTGAATCTAAAGAGAGTGGAATAAAATTGGGACTGAACTAGCCTGATGCATGCAAATGGTCTTCCCTTGGCATTCCAGGCTTCCCCAGCTTTCATCATACTTTTCTGTACAGCAGCTGCACAACTCTGACCTGACAAGTCCCTAAAAATAGTGAGTAGAAATAGGGAAACTCCCTGCCTAGCATGCTCTGGAATGATCAGGAGGCAGCTCAGGGTGAGGAGCTTAGTGTCTATTTTGAGCTTGCAGAAACTGGGCCCTTATGGAGGTTTTATTGTGAATTAGAGACCTTCAAGCTTATGGGGTGCTCATTACTTTTTTATTGTATCATCATGGTATCTTCAGGGAGCAGTTCTCCAATTCTTACTATTTTAAGGCTCTGTGGTCTTCAGATTGTCTTCCATCATCTGAAATCCCCAGTTCATGCAATATAAGCTGACAGCTTTTGATGAACCATCATTATATCTTGGCTGGATACCCAGCCTAGTGAATCATGAAACTGCCAAATCTTTTTATTATGAACAATCTCTCAAACTTCAGTGGGAATAATGAAGAAGACGGAGCTAAAATCCCTGCTTGGAAATGAACAAATACCTCAAGCTCCACATTTGCTTTAAACAAGTCTTGTGACATACAGGAACCATTTGGAAGTGGAAATTAAAAGAAAAGCTTTCAGGTTTCTTCTTATTTTCTCTGAGAATAGGAAAAGTTGAAGTGGCCTCTCTCCTGATGCATGGTAGCTGCCATACAGACACGCAGACCTCCCTCTCCAAAGCAGGTGAAGATTAAGTCATGTCTCCAAGATCATCACAAGGATGCAATTTCCAGTCTTTACCTGATGTCCAGGAACAAAATGCCTGAGTTCGAGCATCACATCTAGTCTGATGAGAAAATAACTGAGATTTGAACAAGTCCCAGCAGAGTCGTGTACTCTCACCCCACTAGCTCTCAAATGCCAGCTCAGCACCAAACTTCCCTACGGTTTTCAGAATTTCCACACTGAACCCTTATTTCTACCTCCACTCTCTTCCATGGCAAAAAACCTGGTAGGTAGGAAAGGAATGGGCTATCCCACACAGCTGGAAAGCCTGGTTAATACTCCCTTGTTGGGATGTGTGATGCAACAGTATCTGCACAGTTCCACATGAAGCCTTCCTTGATTTAGCTGGAGGTTTTCAATCTGGTGGAACACGAACAACAGGGCCACTGAGGTCTCTGTTCCATCCCTTCCAGGGCTCAAATACAAGAAATGCAGCGCAGGCACTGGGAGAACTCTTGATATTTCACACTGGACAATGAGCAACAGTAATACCATGCTGCATCCATTGGAAAGAATGAAATACATTTATTTTCTGCAATCCCAATGGTTCAAATACACTGTGTCTAGGAATTTGGCTTCATGATGCATAAAATGTCAATATTCTTTTCCAGTTGGGTTGGTCCCAAGGACAGAATGAATGCTTCTGTCTGGCACTGCATCTAATCTAATGGACCCTGTTGGATGGTACTGGGTTGTACAAGTCATTCATAAATCAGACAGTTCACCTGCGGATGAAGAGATGACTACAGCTCTGTTGTCTACTGCCTTTCAAAGACTTTATTTTTGTGTGAAGAGCTGACTCTTCACTGGCTTACAGCGGTTCTATTTAATGAAGCAGTGTGTTTATCCACCACTTCACTCTCGTGGTTTCAAGGCCTAAGACCTAAAAAGCAGGGTTTCTGCAGGATAAAGGAAAAAACTGGGTTTCTGTAGGATAAAGGGAGCATGTTTTAACTCTTCAGCCAGGACTGAGGATTATCAGACTGTAAATGTTATGAGTAAGTAATTTCATCTGCTTACACAACTGTACGTGCCATACACTGTATGGATACATTTCAGTTCAGAGCTCACAGTATTTCATATTCCAGGCCTGGATTGTGCTGGTGGTCACCTCAGAGACTTGGTCTGGTTTCTGCACCTGCTGCTCTGGCATTGTTCACCATTCAGCAATTGACATAATGCCCCAAAACATCACAGAAGTTTGAATTTTACAGGGGACATCCAGAAAAGAACAGAAAGCAAATGTTGTTCCATGAGAGGGGCAACTATTCATCTGTCACACAGCATAAGAACGTTACCTGTCACACAGATGTGTGTATCTACTTTCAGCAAAATCCTTGATTCACATGAACAGCAGCCCTGACCACAGCAATTTGTGCTAACACATTTGTTCTCACACAGATCTATGCACTTGTTCCTTCACCCAGGCATCCATGCAGACAAAACCACCATTCCCTGTATGCAGCCACAGAAAATGCAGAAACAACAGCAAACCAACAACATGATCCAAACACAAATAGCATGAACCAAGCACAAACAGACTGAACAAAACACAACAGACTGAACCAAACACAAACAGACAGAAACAAAATGTGTAACTTGTGAAAACAGTCATAAATATGTCTTCTCTCTTCAAACAATTCACACTGATGTCTCTTTTTCAGAAATTTAAAAAATTACACTATCTGGTTGAATTTAAAGATATATTAAGGTATGCTCCTACTTAAGAGTCCTGCTATTGATTTTGGCAGCTTTAAAGAAAAAGTAGTATCTGTTCACATGTTTCTTTCTGACAGAAAAGCATTTACACATGGTGTGTAAGCACATACATAAAGACAGAAACACATATATCCACATACATGCATTCACAACTATACATACAGCCATACATATGCCTGGTTATTTTTTTGTGATTTTGCATGTTCATCATTTGTATTTAAAAAGAAACATCTTTAAACAGAGATCAGTTACTTTCACATGGCTGATGCTGGAGATTTCTTCAACAGTACTAAGTGGCATTAACTTACATAAATCTTATTTACATTAGTGCTAAACTTACTACATGATGTCAATTCCAGTAAGAGCAAGTGACAGAGCTGAAGGACACTATGCAAGGTGAAATTGCGGGAAGCAACATAAATAAGTTATTTTACACTACAATGAAGCCAAGAAACCTTTTAATTGAAAGTGATTTTGTAAACTAAATTGGTCTTACCTAAAGTAATTTGTTTTCCAACAAAATATTTTGTTCCTTGACCTGGTGTTTATCAATAGCAATGGCAGGTAACGTAAGACTGCCTGCAGGAAAATTATATTAACAGAATCACAGCATTACAGACACAGAAATATCCATCTGTAAATACTAGGATTTAACCAAGTAATTCCTTTTGCAAAATCTTTGGTACAATCTGTAATTCTTACACATAATTTATTTTTGTACTTTCTCATCTAGATATATTACATTCAGCTAAGAGAATCTAAATATTTTGACTTCACATTAGTATTTCTATGGGTATAAAACTGTTTTTTTCTATAAAATGGTATCTCTATAGAGTTTCTTACAGGAAAATACTTAAATACAAAAAAAAAAAAAAAGAATTGCATTCTCAAAGAACAGCTTATGCTTTGGTGTAGTTTTATACATTAACAGACATCAATTTAATCACCCTATTGCCCAAAGAAATTCCTCTATTCCTCTCTCTAGTACCAGTTATACTTAATAAATGGTAAAAAAAGCTGTCAAGTGCTACATTTTGCATCTTTAAAAGCCAAAAATAAAGGAAAACTTCTGAGACATAATTTAGTATTAAACTCTGAATTTCATGCATGAGTGCAACTGCTTTTCATTTAAAACCAACTATACTAAAAATATAAAACTATTTAAAAATCTTATCTTCCATCAAGTTTCTATTGACATTTCTTTCAACTAGTAGCTGTCAGATCTCAGAACAAAGTCATTAAAATGCTTCGAACATTTTCAGTGGACTGAAATTCCTACAGAAACCTTTTCATGTAAAGATTTGCAAGTTTAAAGATCAATGTGACATTTTAAAGTGACAGCAATAGCAGCTCCTAACTTAAGTAAGAAATTTCTACTATATGGATATCCATGGTATAAGGAATACACACAAACAGAGAATAACAATGTGAGCTATTCCAAACAAAGTTCATCGATTTCTTAAAAGCAATTAGACCCTAAGTAAGTACCTAAAACAGCCACGATGCTCTGATCACCTGTCGAAGTTGGAAGGATGAGGAGAGCTGTAACCAATAAAAAGAGCAACTGATGCTCTAGAGTTCTCGGCGAGAGAAGAAGAGCCGGGAGGGAGGAGAACGGCTACTGCCGGCGGGGCTGCCGAGAGGGACCCGCCTCCCCCTCCGCCTCGGCATCGCCCCCGGCAGCCCTGGCTCGGCACCCGCC